>PVKH010024057.1:0-13711 GCA_004027955.1 Chaetophractus vellerosus
CCTATTTTCTTTCCAAGCAACAGCCGAGTTTTTGCACAGCCTAAGGAAAGAAAATAGCCACAAATAGACGAAGCTGTTTTGTTTTATAGCAGAATTGCCTATCACAAGCCAAAGCAATGAAAACAATGGAGAAACTGACAAATTCCTCAGAATAGGTGAAAATGCCAAAGCTAGTTGTGATTGATTCATGCATTGTGCAAGAATATCACTAAGGCATTGTAACATATTTCAATTGGCTTTTTTCTTAAGTTTTTCAATGGCTGGAAATACAGAGCTCCACAATCCCTCTTCCTCATTCCCAACGGCAATGTGCCTATTTCACACAGTCTTCTATAATTCTTTAAAGAATACTGAAAGATTAAAGGATTGTTGGGGGTGCGGGGGGGAGGAGAGAGGGCTGATTTAAAATGTGTCCCAGTGTCAAACTGTTTCAATTGAGCAAACAACTGCCATAAGTCAAAATACTGAGGACACAAACTTCATCAAAGGGAGACTGGTTAAATAATGGGTCGCCTATATCATGAAATATGACGCAGCTGTTCTAATGGCTGGGCCATCTTCATAAGTACTGATATGGAAATATCGCCAAGGTCAAATGTCAATAAGGGATTGGGGAAGCAAAGTGCATCTCATTTTGTGTAGTGTGCTTCTATTATAGAAAGGGGTATCAGGGAGAGGGGTGATACTTTGTGCTTGCCAGAGTATATAGTTATAACTATATCTATATAGGGTATACAGAGATAACGCTACATAATTTTAAAAAAATTCATATGCGTGTGGTGCTTACTGTGTGCCAGGCACTTTACTAATGATTAATCCTTATCTTTCTTATTTTACACAGATCACAAAGCCAGCAAATGGCAGAGCTTGGATTCAAACTCACCCATGCTGCCTTGTTGGTAAGAGCCACTTACCATCCCCTTATGGGGGCCAGGGTACGAAGGATTTGGAGCAAAGGTAGTAGGTGGGAAACTGCTGGTATTTACTATTTTGTTCTATTTGAATTTTTGCCATGTCTAGCTGTACTTTATAGAGGTTTTGCGCTGGAAAAACACAGGTGGAAAAAAAAAACACTTTTCTGCCCTCTCACTTTCAGAGTCCCAGAGCAAGTTGCCTTTATTTCAAATATCTCATCCATAATAGTAAGCACCTCTTTGGATCAATGGGAAGAGGTGATAATCATAAACGCATTACATGGAATTCAAACTGAACAAACACTTGAACACTTTCTGTGCTCTATTATTTTTTAAAAGGAACTTATGAACTATATTGGGAAATTTACCCCATCTCCTAAACCTGGAATACACTTTATTTTATTCAATAAAAACAAAACATCATGACAATAGTCAAGCACTGCAAATTCAACTACATTCTGAATCACCAAATATTAAGATATATCTAGTAGCTTATGTTTAATCCACAACCCGACTTAAATAACTTTATATATTGGCAAGCTGCTGGACCTTCTCTGCCACATCCTGTGAGTCCTCACTTGCACTGATTGGTAAAGGCCTGCATTTTCCAGTAGAAATGTTGTAAATGCTATACTTAACTATGATGTACTCACATTAAGATGAAACAGCTTCTTGCCCAATGGCCTGATATTCTAGTCACATTTTTAAGAATTTATACGGAAAATTGTGTTCTCAATTCCGACCAACAATTTTTTTTTAGTCAGGTTTAAAGTAGGAGATTGTGTGCATTCCCATGTGCACATGGGAATTCTGTTAGTTACCATCAAGATTACCCTTCCATTCTGTAGCATAAGCAACACAAACATCAATATGACCCAAAAGGCTGAAAGCAGAATACTAACCACATATTTATCCCTCAAATTCTCAAAATCAACAGCATTAAAAGCCATTCAGATTACTAAAAATTCGAATTTTTCGACGCAAGCATTTACTGATGCTTATCAAGTCCCATTATGCCCTGTCTAGAGCATGGTGGCTCAGTAACACAACTTCCTACTTGTAGAAACACCTCTCCTACTAGAGGTTAGGGTGCGTTGCTTTGCTTTTCTACAGGCCAGGGAAGCTCATCTTACCTAGTCATAAGCCTACCATTGTAGGGATATGACTCTTGGTGGTACAGTCCAAATGCCCACTGATTTCATATTAGAGATGTCCAACATGCATTGTTCCCAATGCCACACACTACACAACAAAAAAAGGCTGCACGGGTGAAAGGAGCATCCTTCAAAGTGTGTGGCAAATAGACACAGAATGTTAAAGCATAGAAACCCAAAGTGAATTGTGTAGACAGCACCAACACAGCCCACTTGCTTTCATCTTTGTTACCACTTGCCAAGTACAGGGCTAGCTTGTGAGGTTATAAGAGGAGTCTTCAGTGTAATATATAGTATACTCCTTAAGTTAGAGATCAAATGTCAATGAAAGCTAAAACCCCAAAATGTTTAAATTTAGATAGATGCTGATTAGTACTCCAATCAAGTACTAATCTCAAGTAAATGTTTAAGTCCCAGTCACTGCTATCTACTATCACCAACTGTGCAATAATATCCAGAGTTGAAAACATACTTATCCTCTCCACTAAAGGGCAATTCTACACTTCTTCTTGTCAGAAATGCGAGATTTAAATAAAATATTGTGTATCTGGTCCAAGTAAGCTAGTGCCAAATCATGCCAAGAAATGTAAAATGATAAATCTGGATTTTGTCAGAAACCAGGTTTGGGATGCCTGGCAGAGAAACATGATGGTCCACTTTACTCAGAAGTACCCTTTTCTGCTGAAACACCCTGTTATCTCACTTGAGGAACAGAGATATAATAAAGTCATGCATTAAGATTTCCTCGCCTTAGATCTGGAAGCATTCCTTATGGTTCCTAAGTTATCTGAGGTGAAAGCAGGGGTTGAATTATGGCAAATAAGACAATAATTCCACACTTGAAGAGATTCTTCTAATTTATATTTTATTGCATTATGAAAATAATACATTTGGCAAAGTAATCTAGGCTCCAAGTTGAAATAAAAGTCTAAAGAAAGTGTACTAATTATTTTTTAAATGTGAACTATTAGATGTATTCTAACCAATACATAGTAGCATTCTTTTTAGGCCAATAATCCAGTAAATCTAATTTTAATAATTCCATATGAAATTACAAGGTGTTTTTGCATTCATTTTATGATTAGCACAAATCTTGAAAACTGAGCTTCATTTTATCAAAACCAATGTATTTAAGAAACTCTTGTTCAGAAGACAATTTGAAATACTAACCAAAATTTTTAATTCCTTTGGTTCTAACAAGTTGCAAAATCCATCCTTAACACAAGTTACATTTTTCATAATCAACATTTTAGCAGCTTTAGATTCTGCCCAAGTACCTTTATAAGTAAACTAGTATATTACATTTACATTATTTGAAAAATTGCTGTCTGATTTTACAAATGCAAAAATGCATAAATACATGCCTATCTACACCGGCAAAACAAAACACTCTGAACCTCAATGCTTTCACAGGCCACATTTCTGGCCCAGAATTTCTGGGTCGCCTTTCTAAATAAAAGAGCTATGGTTCCCGGACTGGCAATCCAACTGTTTGGTTCACAATTTTGAAAGGTATAGGTAAGATAAATGCTAAGCAGATTAATTAAATTTATCTAATAATCAACATTTAAAATGACATTTTCACCATTTAATCTGTTCTGTTACATTTTCGGAACTGAAAAAAAAAGTGTATTTTAAAAAATGTACTAGGATAATTTTCTATTTTAAAGGGTTAAGTTCTAAAAACAAATATATACTCTCACTTCCCTCATCAGCATCTTCAAATTATATTTACATTTTGGGTTCAGAGTCTAAAGTCTAACAGGTAAACAATCTGCTCCAGGCCAAAAAGGAAATATTTTTTTTAAAATTACTGAGGTCTTGATTCTTTAGATTTTTTAATATGACTTTGCTTGATGTGTATTAAAAAAAAAAAGTGCCTAAAATTAGCCTTTTAAAAATTCACAAATCAATCAGTTACTATTAGAACTGACATTTTCATTAAGCAAAGTCTATGTAAGTGCACCTATGCATACTTGAGGAATTTTACTTCCCAATGGCCATCAATACCTTAAACCAGCTGAACAAACTTTCCCATTTGAACTATAGAAATAATCCACCTATCCTAAAGAAGATATTCCATGAGCATTCTACAATTATCTGTATAAACAGCAACAAATTTGATCTATGATCAACATATGAATATCTAATAAATAGTAAACTATAGATTAAAATGCAGATCTCTCATAGAGTTAAGTGATGGCATTTTGGTACATTCACCATTAATTGTACTTTATTTAATAAAGAAATACATTTGTCCTTGCAAAAACAACAATTGCAAGTTTACAAATAAAACCACAGACCTCAAAGTCATGATGCTAAATCTTCAATTTATAACCAACGAAAGTAAATCAATTTGTTTACAAATGGTCCATGGCACAATTAAAATAAAAAGTATCAGAAGGTCACCGATTCTTAGAGAATAGATTTAGGTTTATTGACAATAATTTCATAAATATTCTAAAGAAAATTCAAAATTTCTAAACTCAAAATGTTCAAAATCTGTTCTCATTGGCAAAATATTCCTCAAAAAAATAAAGTAATAGGTCACTACAAATAAATGTCATTTAAAATTTGCTTCCTCTTAACATTTTTGCAAAATTAAAAAAAATTTACAATGTTTGACTTTTTCCCCCTCTTAGGTACAGTTAATTAATATTCAGTTTCTGTTTCAACTATGAGACATATTCATAAATATATCATCTAGCTGCTGTGAACCTGACGGTAAGTCAGTCAGTAGTATATTACCCTACATACATAAGCGGAGCCAAATCAGTTTGGTAATTTTAGTTATAGGAATTTAAGTAGTCAAAACGCAAAAGTTGTGTTTAACCCCCAAATCACCCCCAAAATATATGATACAGTGTCAGAAAATGTTTGCATCAGTTTTATAAGTTCATATGTGTACATCAGGTATCTGAAACTAAAAAAGGGATTCTTTTATATTTTGATAAAAATGTACTCAAATATTTCATAACATTAATATTTATTGCTTTATATGAATACTGTATTGAAAGCCCAAGCATTCAGTTTACACACAGAAATTATACAATTATATATCGCTTCACAAAGGCAGTGAACACATTACATTCTACAAAATCTACTTTACAGAAATTTAAAAATTCTAAATATCAAAAGGTACAGCTGAAGAAACAGGTATAAATTTGGCAGCCAGTAATTTTGACAGGGAAGTTGCAGCTTGCATGACTTTAAATATGTGAATTTGAAAATATTGACTTTAGAGTAATCATTGTGCTTTGTGTTGATCTGAAAAATATAACACTGGCTGTCGAAGAAGCATGTTCAAAAATATTTAATTCACTTCAAAATTTCATACAAATTACGTTGGTTTCTATGTACCCCTAAAGCTTCAGTCATTTAGCTCAGGTACATCACTAAAAGTAATATATTAAGTCTTCCAGTACAGTGGTGTTTCATACCGTTGACATTTGCATACTCTAGAATAATTTAGAAAGAAATGTATAATATTCACAATGTTCAGAAAAGCAAGCAAAAGGTCAAGGAACCTGCCCGGTTCTTCTGAGATGGTCTTATGTCAGCTTCATAAGCATTCATTCTACAAAACAGTAAGCTAATGTTTGAACACAATTTCCAAGATAAAGCACATTTTCTCATAAATAATGAAGTCTTTTTCTCAGGCACCTCAGAAGTATACAAAAGAATTTTAGTTTGAATATATCTCTTGGAATGTGTTTAACCTGGTATTTCAATAGACCTAAGATTTCCAGGGTTTCACAAGGGCCAGATTTTATTTGAATTACTCAGAAGAGAAAGTAACTGTCTTCTGAAAGAGGTGAACTCAATCATTACCAATAAAAAAGTATCCACTGTATTCATCTCTTATAGAAACAGAAAAATATAACATTTCCCCCCTTAGAATAATATATATATATATATGTATATATGACTTAAAGTTCCATTGTACATAGTCAAACAATAAAATCTGGAAACCAGCATGAAACCCTATAATTCCCATGTTAAAATGTTGAACCTATGACCAAAATATGAAAACTGCTAGAGCTGTCAGAAAGAGACAAGACAAAAAGCTTTCCTGCATATGTATAAACTAAATATGATAATTTTCAAAAGGTTTTCAAAAATTATAATTATTACCTTCCAGTTTAAAAACTTTAATTCTAAAAAAAAAAAAAAAAAAAAAAAAAAAAAAAATTCTATGCACAAACCACTGATTTGACCAGACCAAAAAAAAGTCAGCGGTAAGCAGGACCCAGAGAGGCTGATGATATTCACAGTTCTTACATGTACAACTCTTTCAGGATTTATCCCATAAAGAACTTTATTTTACAACCTGCTTCTCTTGTAAAACTGAAGGTCCACTTTATTACATAAGTTTTATACAGTGTAAAACCAGAACTGTATGTAAAATACTGCATCTAAATGTTTCTAAATAGTTAGTCTTGTTCCATTGGTTCATCTGTGACTTCTGTGGTTTCGTCGTCATTTTCCATGAATGATTCTGAGAGAATCTCTCCTGTTTTACTGGAATTGGATCCTACTAATTCTTTTGTTTCATGGCAGTCAGAACCACTACTTACAGGGCCTGTATTTTCACTACCTTCAGAATGTAAATCTTTCTCAGCTTGAGACAGACCAGATTCCTCCATTTGATTATTTTCCTCAGAAGTGTCTTCATTCACAGTTAAGGCATCACCAGATTCTTTTTCTTGATTTTTTCTTTCTGGGATCATTTCTCTTGATGTCATAAAAGACTCTAAAAATAAGCAAACGTTGTTGTAGTTAAATTTTATTTTCAAAATACTTCCACAGTTAAGTTTCATGAATTCTGATATTCTACAGTTCAAATCAAATCCCCTGAAACTCAGCAGCAACTAAATACAGATGGGAGAAAAGCCCAACATCATCAGCATTATAAGGACTTCCATTATGTTACATTCTTTCACGTAAAAAATGAAGTACAAGAATCTGAGGATCTCCTTACTCCACCCTTTTACAGATGATCTCTAAATACCTTCTTCTTCCTCTTCATCCTCTTCTTCATCCTCTTCTGAACAATGCTGCCTGGAACAACTACTTTCTTTGTCTTTATCCTGCGATGAAGATGATGCTTCTGTTTCTTCTACTGTAACTGGAGAGCTTTCAATGGCAGTTGTTTGACTGGCTGTCTCTCTTACTTCACCTTCTTTGTCAAATCTGAGTCTTTTTACCTCATGCCCCTCAGCTTCCACAGCATCCTCATGTGGATGTTTGGTTTTTATAGGGCTCACTGAGGAACTTTCTGATCCAGATGTCAGGGAGTCACTGTAAATGTTTTTTAAAGTGTCATTAATATGATTATTTTCCTCATCTTTCACATTCTCATTTTTAAGCTCTAGTTTTTTAAACAGTATCTCAGTGTCAAGGTTAAATGGTAACATCTGAGCAAAGAGAAACATTCTGAGCAAGAGAATAATTTCAAGGGAACCAAACTGTTTGATAAATATTTCCCCAATAGGAACTAGTCAACAATTTAGATGATCTTTCTGTTCTATTCTCCATTAAGTTAAATGTCCTCCTATAATAAAACTATAGGTCTTCCATATGGACAAATTTTCTAAGTCCTCTTGCTTACTTGGTCTTCTTTCCTTTAATGTGATATAGAAAATCTGAGATAAGATATAAAGGTTTCCTTTTATAATCAACAATGAGTTCACATTCACAAAATATCAGTTAACAAAAACCCTTACTCTTGTCCAGTAAGTTTCAAAACCAGCAAGAAATAAAATATATCACAACTACTCTAAATTCTTAAGACCCTGTCAACATAGGATCTCCCAATCAGCAGTTTTAAGTCTTTTCTGTGCTTATCCTCAAGCATGTGCTGAAGCTGCAAGGAAAAGGCATACATAGCTCCTATAACTAACTGCATTAAAACCTTGTTCTAATAAAGAAAAAGGAAAGAATAAATTTAAAAAAAGAAAGAAAAAAGCAAACAAACAAAAAAAAAACCCTTGTTCTGTCCTTCAGAACAAAAGTAAATGATGAATGCTAAAACGCATTAATAGATGTTAACTTTTTATGAAAAGTTTCCTTGTTTTTAAATATAACACATACAAACCTATGATTTCTGTCCTCATTTTGCTGTAAGTTGGACTCTTTGCTGTCTGTGCTCTCAGGCAAACCATTTGTTGTCATGGGGGCTGACAAAGAAACCTTTGGTCGATTAAGTGGCCTGGGTGTTCCAGGCCCATTTATATTAGACCTAAGATTAAGAAAAATGAACATCATTTTCCCCTTTTGGTAAGAAGTCATCCCTCCCAAGATATGCTTACATAAACATGTCACAGAAATATTTGCTATAATTTTTACTTTTTCAGCTCCATGGGGGACCATGTTTAATCTGTTTAATATATCCTATATCCTCCATAAAACACATTCTAAATTTCCCATCTCTCCCCATGATCAGGGAAGAAAAATTTTTACCTCCTGCCAAGCAAAATTAGGAAAATCCAAACTCTGGATACTAAAAATCAATAATCTCACCTCTCAGTATAACTTGGTGAATTTCCAGGAAACATAACACCATTCATTCGATTCAAACTACTGGAATTGTTTTTCCTATTTAAAAAAAGAAAAAGCACTACTATGTGTATATATATATATATATATATATATGGTTTAAATTCCTTAATTTTCCTAAGAATCATGGGTCTAAAATGACCTCTTTTAAGATTACATTTTCACAGAACAAAACAAAAAGATTTCTGTGAGAAATAACTTAGGCATACACTATATGCATTTTAAAAAATTGTTATTAGCCAGTATTGTTTTGCACATCTTTATAAATTTTTTCCAAAACAGCTCGTTCATTACCAAAATAAGAAATATTTTAGTGAAGTTAAATGGAAAATGACTTTTGATAACTGTCATAAAGGAAAAAACAGTTCCTTTATGTCATAACCTTTTAAACAGTTTCTCTGCCAAAAAAACACATCACATTATGGGTTTGTCTTAGTGTCTTATTTGGCAACAGAAGTGTTTTCTTGAAAGAGCTCTAAAAACGAATTCACTGTTCTCCTACAACTGAGAGGAAGTCCCCTCAACAAAGAATTATCTGGTTCACAATGTTAATAAGAGCCAAGGCTGAGAAACTCTACCCTAAATGGAGTTCTTCAACTGGAAGTACTTCTCCATCAAGGAGAGGAAATGTCATCAAGGAGCTATCCCAAACCTAGGAATCATGCCCCAGAGATGTACCAGAAAAGTATCTAGGATAGGATCCCAGGGCTCTGAGTGCCATGACAGTACATAAAACCAACAATGTCAGAAATACAGTAAATTACCTATCTCTTTAATCCAAATTTCTTTACTGGAGAAACCAGGTAATGTTATTGGTAATATTCTACTTTGAGGAATGGATGGTAAGTTCACTAGTGTTTAGAAATGTTATTATGCTTAATTATATATAAAATAAATACAACCTATCTTTAAAATAATACATTAAAAATAATAATATATTAGGCAGAAAAAAATCTCATAATACTTACTCTGAAGAAGGATAAACACAGCTAACCACCATTACATTCTGCAATAATAAAAATTGGTGATTTAATGTGAGGAAAAACACTTTTAATATATAGTTTAACTATTTGTTTTTAACTTCTCAAAATCACCCTGGTGGATTAAGTTCCCATTTATTCAGATTTTACTAATTAAAGAAAATGAATCATTAAAAATAAAAATTTCTTGATCAAACAATAAAACAATTAAAGCAATAATAAACCAAAATATAATAAATTATGAAAACATTTAATATTTTACCATTAAAAAAAAAAAAGCTTTAACCTAGTTATTCTGGAGTCCAGGCATCAGGTACCACATGTAAAGAATGCAATCATGCTCATGCTTATTTTAGATAGAATCACCCAAAGATGTTTAGAGATTGAAGTACTTATACCAAGAAAACCTAATTACAAATGATTTTCTTTATAAAGCAGTACCCAATCCAGAGCTTGAAGAGTAGTATCATACACCTGAAGGAAAAGGATGCTAACAAAATATTGACAAAAAACAACTTTAATTAACAGTCAATAACCTTTGAAATTTTAGTATAAACCAGCATAAGTGGTTTACATTTTTAAATTATCTACTTTTTAACAGATGAGGAAACAGTTTAAGTAACCTACCTAGGGTCACACAACTACAAAGCACAGTAATCGTGATGTGAATGCAGGGCCCAAGTATGCCTACTTGACATACTTTTGACCATTTAAAGACTTTCAAAATGTGGGAGTAATTACTAAAAATTTCTTGTCCTTTGGTAATCTATTCAATCAAGGACACAGCACTCAACAAAACATATTAATCCAAGTAAGACCTTAAGATCTACTGCAAATCCCAAAGTAATCAAGGATAAAATTAACTGAATGTGAAGCAGAACCTTCAAATGAACACTGGACTATGTTTTAGGATCAATCATCCATTGAGGGAATTAGCAACCTATTTGTTCTTTACTCCAGACAATTTAACTGTTTACTTTTCATTCCCTCAAACACCTCAATGACTTTGTCAGTTTCTTCCCTTTGTCCAGAAAGCCCTTCTCTTATTACTAACATACTTCCTCCCTTAGCTATTATCTTTTACCACACAAAAACCTACTGTTACTCTCATTCTTAAACCTAATCTAAATCATCCACTTAATATCTAATTTAAATACCTTGTGCCAGCAATTTTCCAAAGGTATGTGCATCTGAACTTCAGAACTAAGAAAATGAGTTCTGTTGGCAAATAAGTTTGCAAAGCACTATTAAAGTTAAAATAGGTCTCTCAATTGTAGAACTTTTTAAATATGTTGCTGTATGCTGTGAATTTCCAAGAGATTAATATGCTGCTTCCCCAAAACTTAACTGATCACAAGTCCTCTGCCTCTCCTATCAAATCTTTCTGAAACATAAAACACAATTTGGAAAACAACTTGGGGGAAACTTCAGGTAGGCTTGGGAAAACTTTGTGAAGAAAAGGAGCCTAAAACAGATCTTACTTAGAATCTATTAGGCTTTAATGTAATATAATTCCAACAATAAAATAAATACCTTTTCTACTCCTCTGAGAAATTTGTCTGTTCCTGTATAGTTTCTCCTTGGATCTGTTAGCAATTCACATAGTCGCTGAATAGTAAAAGGGATACTGCAAAAGAATATAATTTTATAGCTTGAGGTAATTAATCATCAAGAGAATTAGAATTATTACTCTTGCAATTTAAAGATTTATCTAGTCACTATGTATCAATCCACAAATGAAAATACTACAACAGGAAAAAGGATGAGTAACTTTAAAAAAAAAGTTGAGACAAACACACCTGGTTTCAAGTTTATAAGATAGACAATGCAAAAGTTTATCAAGTTAGAGTTTATTCAAATACAGAAATTTTTCCTCAAGTGTTCTGTACATACTTTCTTCAGTGTTTCAAATAAAACTGCAGTGATTTTGTTATCAGATGGAGTAAGACAAATGATCCCATGAAAAATATTTTAAATAGTTGTTTCATAATTACAATTCTATATATAACCCAAGTGTTTTATCAAACCTAAAATACATACAAGCATACTCAGTAGTTTGATAAGCACCTTGTTTTTGTTATCAAATTATTTCTACCATAACCAAATTTCACTTGATCATAGTAAATACAAAACCGACAAATATTTCATATGAAAACAAACATTTTAGTTATTTCAGAAGCAAAGTATCCATAAATTAGCATCTAATCCTACAACTGAGAAAAATATTGTTCTGCTAAAAGATGGGGCATGAACTATACAAAATGAAATGTTTGCTGGACATTACAGATATTCTGAAGAAGTTATAAATATGGAACCTCTTTGCTGTTCATTCATCACAACACCTTTAGAAAATTACTTCAAGTTTCTGAGAAAAAAAAAATATTTTTTCCATACTTCTGAAAATCTAGACAGAGTGAAGCAAGCACAATTTTGAAAACCAAAAGCCTTTAAAAATGGAAAATAGAACAAAGAACAGCACCAAAAACAGTTTAATAATGAAACAGTAAGCATATACAACTGTGACTGACTCCTATAAAACAAAACATAAAATTGGAAATCTACATCTAAAACACAAAACTATAAAAACTATAACTACATTAAAAAATAATTTAGAAGCATTTTCCCAAGCCACAAATATAAACAACATCAGTTTCTTAAGTGTCTTTTCTAACACTTGACTGAAAGCTTCTTAAGGCACAGATATTATGCTCAATGTATTAATATTCATGTATCTATCTGAAATGTAATACCATCACAAATTTTTATTAAAGATTTATTTTCTCTTTTTGGCGTGCCCCCCCCCGGCCCCCGCCGCGGTGACACGCTGAGTCAGCTTCACTGGTGAGCGGTGGCCTTGCCCAGTCGCGGGCAGCTCTGCCCTGCCTGTGGTAGCTTTGCCCTGCCCGTGGCAGCTTTTACCCTGCCCACGGCAGCTCTGCCCCACCCATGGCAGCTTTTGCCTTCTCAAGCGGTCCCCCCGCCCGGAGAGGCCCCGGGGACCAAACCCAGGGCCTCCCATGTGGTAAACCGGTACCCTATCCACTGGGGTATACAGCTGGCCCCCCATCACAAATTTTAAGAATATGTGTGGTGTATCTACACCTGAGCTCCTCTTCTAGTTCACTATTCTCTAAACATTGAAGAAACACACAAACCTATGGTGCTATTCCCTCATTAATTATAATTATAACCCAGAGCTTATCCATTATTAAAAAATAAAATGCGTCCAAGTGTTCAGGTATTCAAACAGTAGTTAAAACTGACAAATATTTACACAGATGTTGTCTAGCTATGTCTTTTCCTTCAACTGAAATTCTCTTAATTTTTTTTCTTAAATTAAAATCAGCTTTAACGATTCAGTATGTTTAAATATCCCGTTTAACTATGTTTACACTAAATATTCTGGCTAATTTTTTTCGGAAAGGTTAGTAAGTAAAACTGTCGCTTATTATTGTATATATTGGTGAATATTAATACTGCTTTTAGAGGCAAAGTATGCATTTACATATAGCAATGTCAACAATAATAGCCTACGATAAAATGAGTTTGCATTCTTAGAAACGTTTAAAGTAATTTTACTAGCTGTCCAATAGATGGCACTAAAATGTCATATAATACTCCTCCCTTTCTTACATAGACAGGCTAAAATAAATTCAAACATTACTTGCATGTATAAGTATCCACTAAAAGCATGATTTACTTGACAATCACAAAGGGTCTCTTTACATAGTTTGTACTTTTTAATCTTTCCTATAGATGAGAGCCTACCGTAAGTAAGAAATACCCATACTTGCTCAACAGCAGATAAATATGTAAGTAATTACAATTACAATAATAAATGCTTGTAAAATTATGTGCACAGTGCTTGGAGAAAGAATAAACTTGATGTTCTGGGGAAATAAACATCAATCTACAGACTGGAGTTACTCTTTAAAAGGATGCATAATAATAAACCAGATAAACCAATCCCAAATGACTGCATTTGGCACAAGTCTATGAAAAACTTGCTGTGCTGTTACTTGCCATTAAACATCACACACAAAATAGATTACCTCCTAAAACATTAAGGCTTTTCTCAAAAAAAAAAAAAAAAAAAGAAAACCGG
>PVKH010024058.1:0-13710 GCA_004027955.1 Chaetophractus vellerosus
GCCTCCCATGTGGTATGCCGGCGCCCTATCCACTGGGCTATCAAGCCGCCCCCCCCACCTGTTTTAGACTCCAAACTTTGCCAAAGTATTTGCTCAATTGAGCTCACCTTTAATTCCTATCTCCTCCAATGTCTAAATTTATTTTTACTTGACCATTTTTTCCAAGAATATTTTTAAAATGGATCTTTTGTGAAGAAACTTCTGAGGCCTTATATACTTAAAAATATTTTTTAGTACACTCACGTTCAAATGAGTGTTTCTCTTGATATAAATTTTATGTTCAAAGTTCTTTTATTTCAACACTTTGAGAACATTATTCCTTTGTCTTTTTTCATCTAAGGATCCTGTTTAAAAAGCCTGATGTCAATATATTCTTGTGTCTTCGTAGTTGATATGCTGTTTCTTTCTGGGAGCTTTCAGAATTTTTGCTTTGTCTTAGATATCTTAAAATATCTTTTACTACAGTATATGTGGTTGTACCTTTTCCTTACTCACTGATTGGTTTTTAGTTATATCTGTTCCTCTATCCCATTTGGGTTTTTTTTTTTTGCTTTATTTTAAATTCTTGGGTCAGGAAGTGTACGTTTAATTTGCAGTCTTTGGAGGCAGGGCTTTGTACTTCTTGGGCATTTAGTTATTTTGGCCTGGGAACTCATGTTCCCTCAGACCATCAACCCGTTTGGCTGGTAGTATTTATTGGTGAAAGGCCAATAAATCAGGCTCCTAAAGAGCTTAAGGGGGAGGTAATGACTACTCTACTAGCAGCTCTTCAAAGATTCACCTTAGACCCTTGGGAAAAAGCCCACTGGAAGAGGCAGAATTACTAGTTGTCTATCAGCCTTGGATTTTGGAGGGGGTAAAGAATGGAAGTTTTAATCTTGAGAGCAGCTGCCTAGCCCACCCCTTTTCTCACCCCAGTAGAGCTATTGGGCTGCCTTGATAGTGGCCCACTGATAACAGTGGCTTGATTTGTCCCATGTACAGGAAGAACAGACATTGCACTCATGTCCCACTTCTCCTTCCTCCAGTTTATGATAACCTCCATTCCCCTAGGGGCTCCTAACGGGATTTGGGGGGGATTACCTGCTTGCTTTGGTTTCATTACTGGTTTTGTTTTGTTTTGATACTTGGTGGCAGTTGCTCAGATTTATGGTATCTTCTAAATTATATTGTTTTTATAAGGTTAATTTGAGGGAAGGACACCAGTAGCCTATTAAGTAGTTTATTATCTTAGTAGGAATCAAAGCTCCCAGTATATCTTTTGCTGTCCTTTTATTTTCAATCTTTCTGTGTTATATTTTAGGTGTCCCTCTTATAGTTAATTCAGCCTATTAATTTCTGTTTGTTTGGTGGTGTTTTACTATCCAGTCTGACAATTTATGCCATTGAATCTATTGTGATTATTGATATTTGATAAAGTCTCTTCTCCAGAAATTCTCCAGGTTTGTGGTTTCTCTGCTGCTGTTTGTTGTTGGCATTAATCACTGGTGGGCACTTCTAGCTTACAGATAGCAGACAGGAACCCTCTTAGTCTGAGGTGCAGGTATTTGAGATGCAAATGCATTTTATTTCCTTGTAACAGAATCAGAGTGGGAAGTTTCTTGAGTATTGACCACGCCCAAATATTCTGGCTCCCATATAACACTGGTTTCTGCTTTTTTAGAGTTAAGAGTGTTACAAAACATAAGATGTGGCCCCAGCCTCGTAGAATTTGCCAGCAGGTAGGAGACAAAAGGCTGTGTGCCGTAGAGTGTAAGAGGCACATGAGTCATTCTAGGCTACGAGCATCTACTTGAAGACTGGAAGGCATTTCTTGGGGAAAAACTTAGATTCCAAAGGTGTGGCACTGTATCTGTTTTAATGTTTTAATTCAATTAGCCAACTAATAACTGCCAAGAGAAACTGTGACTGCAGGTGTCCCCATGATTCTCAAAGGCTGGAAGCCGAAGTCTGATTCTGGTGCTTACTAACATTGTTTTTCCTAAGGGGGCGTGGCTCCTTCAAAGAACCTGGCTATGAGTGATTACCAGCAGATTACAAAGATTTTGACTCTCCTCCATGTAGTCATATTTCCAGTTCAAGAATACTAAAATGTTGCAGCTATTTATAGCACAAAGTTTGGATTAAACACTTTTACCCTGGACTTGTCCTGGCTCTTTCTTTAAGCACAATCTTAGAAATGGACATTAGAAACTGTTTACAGTTTGCTGGGCTACATGACGTGGGAAGAGTTGCCATACCTCCTGTAAGCATTGAAGTGAGAAGTTCCTCCATATACAGGTCCAGAGATTTAAGTTTAGATTGTTGCTGATTGTTCTCCAAGCCCTCTCAAACCCCCAAACCACTCACTACACATATAACACCCCTCTCCAGACTCCTGAACATTGTTTCCTTATCCTAAGGAAGGGCCTGAGTTATTATTGCCCACACTTCAAAAAGAACAAAAAACATATGACCTGGAACTATGGTGTTGAATCTTAGTCCAATACCTGCCCCTCCTGCAGCCCACATGACTATGGACTGGGCAGAGGCATCAGTGTCAGCCCTGGCAGCTTACTCCACCTGGGTTGACCACTGGGCCCAAGATCTTAAATTAGTGGTAGCTAAAAAAAAAAAAAAAGGCAGTGGCTAGCACAGTAAAAGTTTATTTCTCTCAAAACAACCCAAAAGCCGTTACTGATAGGGCAATTCTCTTCTAAGTGGTGATTTAGGGACTCTTTCCATCTGTGGCTCCACAGACTGGACCCTGGGGTCTCAGAGTCTCCTGAGTAATCCTCTACTTCTGGCCCACAGATGGAGGGAGGGAGTGAGGCTCACACAGTGAGTTTTTAATGGGTCAGGGCTGACAGAGGCACATCTTTCTGCCCAAATTATGCAGAAAGCTGGCAAATGAGGTCTAGCTGTGTACCCCAGGAAAAGAAATCCAATTAATCTCTGCCACACATAATTTCAGGGACCCCTCAGGTGGTACTGGGTACTTTCCATTTTTTGTCTACCCAACGGGTTTGCAAATCTTTCAGAGCTGAGCTGCTGAGGGCTATTTCCCCCTTTTCTTAGACATGTCATGACTGCACAAATATCTGAGGAACTAATGAAAGGTCAGCTGAACATTTAAAAGTCAAATTAACCTCTGGTGTGTGGGTTCCAGACAGAACATTTAAAAAGTTCCCCAGGTGATTCTAATATGCAGCCAGAGTGAGAACCATTGGTGTCAGAGAACAAGAATGTGTTGATTAATTAGAAGTGAGGAGTGAGGGACATCTAAGGTATAGCTAGGAAGGTGAGAATAGGGCACAGCAGTGATTAGCCGAGGCCTGTCCTTATTCCCATGAGAGAGAACCTTAGTTTTTGTTCCTTTTGAGTAAAAGGAAGGGCCTAATCAATACCCTCCTCATCATCAAACCTGAGCAACTCAGAAAGCTTCTCCTAGGAGTGGAAGTTCTACCTGTTTGGCAGCACTGAGCAGTCCGGTGGACACCCTGCCCAGGCCCTTTGTGGGAAGGCTTGAGAGTGGAAGCCACAGCCTGGTCCTGGGAAAGCCTGGATATGTAGCTGCCGCCACCAGCATCACCCACAAGCTGGGGAGTCAGGTGGGTGGAATAAGTTGCCTCAGTGGCTTGGGTTTGATGAAAGAATATGTTGGGGCCTTGAAAGTAGTCGATACAAATTCTGTGAAGTAGTAAAGGGCTTGATAACACACTCCTCAAGCTCTCTTGTGGGCTGATGCTGCCTTAAGAGACTCTTCTCAGGGAGTGTGTGGACCTCTTCAGCACTTGGAAGCCAGAGGCCCAGGCATCAAAGTCTCTCACCTAGTCTCTCCAAGCAGGAAGGCCAAAGCTGCAGCCTTCCAGCCCCAAGGGCTCTTCTTGGAATATTGCTTCCTATTGACTAAGGTTTGTCTAAGCACACAGTACTGAGCGGGGTCGAGAAATGCGAGGCTCTCCTCTGTTGACCTTCCATCTGGGCACTGTACAAAATGACTTTGTTGGGGGAACTTAGGCAAGGCTGTAGGAGTGTTTAGCCAGGCAGTTTGGTCAACGGAGGGGTCTCAGGCTCCTGGAATTGTTTACTTCAGGCCATGGCTAGGAAGGCTTGCTTTGGCATTGAGCTGGCTGCAGCCTAGCTCTCCTTAAGCAATTCCAGGGATTTCTGCCTCTCTCATAAGTCAGAGAAGAGTAGGAGTATGGCAGTCTTCTCAGTGCAAGACCCCAATCCTGGAAAGTAGCATCAGTTCTAAAAGTTGCTTTGTTTTTGTTTTTTGGTGGGAGGAGGGGGGGTGTGTGTAAAAAGTTTCTTCATCTCTGGAACTGAGATAAAAAATATATTCTTCATTGATCTGTAGCTGAGATAAACATGATGTAGAATTAAGGCCCAGAGGAAATAGTAATCCTCCTTGCAAAGCCAGTAAGTTGTCAAGTCTTATAGGTACTTCCTAAGTTCTTAAAAGCTATTCCCAACACACCAACCTCACCAAGTCCTTATCACCACCCCTTCAGCTGCTCCAGTGCAGTCTGGCCTGCCCTCATCCAGCTCCATTGATTGCATTGCCCCAGCTGCCAGTGGCTTCTGCTGTGTGCAAACCTGACTCTTCATCTGGCCCCTCTCCCAAAAGCCCTCCAATCCCACCAAGCCTGCCTCCTGTGGCAGTCTCTGGGTAGATCCACTTTTCCACCCCACCCCCCACCACTCCCAACTTTGAAAATTCTGTGGCCCTAGCTTCCATTGTAGTCGTTGGCAGATTCCAGCTCTCCCGTCTGTACTTACTTCCTTTACCCTCATTCAGAAGGGAAACCTTCCTCCTGTACATGTTGTACTGACTATGCTTTCCTAGGTTCATGGTTCTCAAAGTGTGGTCCCCAGACCAGCTGCAGCATCTCCTAGGAACTTGTCAGGAATGCAAATTCTTAGGGTCTATCCCAGACCTACTGAATAAGAAACTGGGATGAGGCCCAGCAATCTTTGAACAAGTTCTCAGGATTCTGATCTGTGCTTAAGTTTGAGAACTGCTGGATCTAGAACAAGGATAGGCTCCACTGAGCCTGAGTTCTAATCCTGTCATTTCCTGTGTCCACTGAGCTACTTCATCTCACTATGCCTCGGTTTCTTCATCTATAAAAAGATAGCCACTACCACCCACCCTCAGCTGGTGTTTGTGCACAGGGACCTTAGGAAGAGTATGAACTCAGTGGCCCTCTCCCTTTCCTATTTTGGAAGGCCACATGCCCAAGACAGTGCTCCATGAACACTGGACAGCAAATACATCTGGAGGTATGTGGCCAACCCCTACTGATTAGGGAACCCAAAAGAGAAGGGCAGTAGCCAAAAACTAATGCCCAGAACCTCGGCTTTGGGACACTCTATGTCCCCCAGCTTGGGCACAGAGGGACATGGATCATATTTGCATTAACAAAAGGTATGGGAAGAAAGGACAGAAAACTCCCTTCCCTTCAAGTCAAAGGGTAGCAGTTGGCCAGCAGCATCACAGGAGTGCTCTGACATTCACCTGCAGCCAGGAAGGAGCTGCAGCTGGGTGCCAGCGCTGTTGGTCATGTATGCCCATGACAGGCCCAAAACATCCCTACCACAGGCTGTCACATCACAGAGATGCACCTGTGATACCGATCAGAGATGTAGGACAAAGCACACCTAGCCAGCAGGCATACAATTAAATAGCATGTTTAATCATCTCACAACAGACAGTAGTGCAGTAGTATAAAGTTTTAAAAAAGTCTCTCCCCAAAGCTCCCATTCCTCAACACCCAGATTACCATGGCTGAGGAACCAGTGACAGGGACAGGGATTCAGGAAGTTCCAAGGAGTTAAAGGTCTTCCCAACTCCAGGTTGCCTTGTGAGCTGCCAAGGGCCCTACAAGGACTTGCTGCACACGTGCGCTCTAACACACACACATGCAAGGGACTCAGGGAAGAAAGGCAGAGAGGAGACCCCAGTGGTGAAATTGCACACATGCACTCTCAGGCCACAACATTCCAGTCCATTTGTGGCTGTCTCCTCTGGGGACAGGGAGTGGTGGCCTAAGCCCTGAAGCAGCAAGTGCTGGTCAGCGGGAGATGGAGGGAGGCAGTCTGAGTCTAGCTGGGTTGCTCTGACACACAGCCCAAGCAGCCAGGAGGGGCCCCACGGCCTCTGGAGCCCCTCTTCATCCCTGAAACAACCAATCCTCCCATAATCTTGGCCCAGACAGGAAAAAGGAATGGGGCTCCAGTGCTAAGGGGGACCAGAAACCATTTCTGTACTTCATCCCAGTATCAGTGGTGAGAGGGGGATGCCACTTCCACTTGGCCTAGTGAGAGGGCTAACTCCATCCCAGAAAAGGACAACAAAGAACATACCATGGTCAGGCTCCTGGATCTAAGAGGCGGTGGTGCTTGGATCTGCACCCCCAGGTGACAGGGAGTGGGGGGCCTTAGAAGGACTCCCAGGGCCACAGCCAGGCTTCGCTATACAGGCACTCTTCCTAACAGGGAACTGGAGAGGAAGGCAGGAGCTGGCTGTCTACCCTCGGGGCAGGGGATAGGTTTGCAAAAAAAAAAAAGGAGGCCCTGAGGTGGGGGAATTGGGGGTGCTTATCAGACAGGTTCAAAGAGGAAACCTCTTCATTCACAGCTTCGTTTAGGGGTTCCTGGAGAATGTCTCTGGATTCAAGTACCAGCAGTTCTGCTTGAGGGTATTAGGGTGGAAAGACCAGCAGATGCTGGGAGAACAGCTGCCCACAGACTTAGAATGTGTGAGAACCCAGTCTGGCAGTGCTCTGGGCCCTGGCACTGCCCATCCCCTACCCAGAGGAGACAGACCAGGTGCTACAAGATCTCCTCACGAGAGCTCCTGGCCTTAAGAGGGGTCTGCCCGTTGGGCACAGAGCCATTCTGACCATGCAGGAGTTTGCCCTTCTCTCGGTCTGGCCACGTGAAGATAGCATCATCGCTGTCCAGCTCCGACTCAGAGTGCATCAAGCTGCTGCTCAGCACTGGGCCTTTCTGTTTGATGCCTGCAAAGGAGACAATGAACCCGAGTCAGGAGAAAAAACCGTCCCCACTTGAAGAGGGCAGAGGGAAAGGGAAAGTCATGGTCCCTCTCTGGGCAGGAGGGGCAGATGGGAATGATGCTTCCCATGACCTTCCAGTCCTGACTGGCTGGAACAGTGCAATAAGGGAGGTCATGGCAAGAGCACAGAAAGGAGACCACAGACTTAGGTTCCAACACTGCTTCAACCTCTCACTAGCTGTTTGCCCTGGGCCATGTTCACTTCTGAGTCTCGGTTTCCTCATCAGCAAAATGAGCATAATTATTTAAATAGCAGTTTAGGGCCAGCTGTATAGTCCAGTTGGTGGGGCGCCGGTTTACCACATGGGAGGCCTCGGGTTCGGTCCCCGGGCCTCGTGGAACGGGCGGACCGCCTCAAAGAATTCTTTCTGTCAGGTTTGAAATCAGTCTTTATCTTCCCCATCCTTCCACCCCCACTGACATACACTGTTGGAGTCATCATGACTTCCTCAGACCATTATAAATATCTCTGTGCTGGCTCCCCTACCTATATTCTCTCCCCTTCAATCTAGTATATGTTGCCACCAGACTAATTTTCATAAGCCAGTCCTTTCAAAATGTCACTTCTCATCACCTTCACAGTAAACACTTAACTCCTTAGGCTGATGTTCAAAACCTGCCACAATGTGCTAGTCAATCTTCCAGCCTCGTTTCCTCAACCAATTCATAACTGTCCTAAAACAAACACTCAATTTTCTCCAACATTTCTTCTCTAGTCTTTTTTTCTGTCACAGGAAACTGCCACTACTCAATCCACCTAGATGCTCAAAGCAGTAGCCTGGGAATCAGCCTTCTTTTTTCCTTTTCTCTCATACCCGTCTGCCAGCATATCACTAATCTCATCAAGTCGTCCTCCAAAATGCACTTTGAATTTATCTATCCCTCTCTCCCTCATGATCTCTATCATAAGAGGGTCCTATGTATTCTCCTCTCACCCACTCTTGCCCCCATCAAATTCCTTCACATTCTTTCTAAAATGTAAATCAAATTACATCACTCACCCCTTAAAAACCACTAGCAGTCACTCCCCATTGTTTTGAGAAGGAAATCTGGGGCTGGGTCCCTGCTCACCTCTCCAGCCTATGCTGCCCACTCCTTGCTCACCATGCCCAGCATGTTGGCTTCTACATCCTCAAATTCCCTGTGCTCCTTGCAGGTGGACCTTTGCCCATTTGTTCCTTTGCCTGGAATATGCTATTTCCTGGAGTCTTTACCTGGCTAACTCCTACCCATCTTTCAGGTCTCAACTTAAATGTTATTCTTTACAAAGCCTTTTATTATGACATTTTGTATATTTGTGAATGTATATGTTTGCCTGTCTGACATAAGCTCCATAAAAGCAGAGTCTGTTTTGTTCACCACAATATAACCAGCCTCTGGCATGGGGCCTGACATGGTGATCTCAATTCATATTCAGAAGTGAATAAGATACTTCCCTGCCTTCAAGGATTTGACTGGTAAGGGGACAGACAAATACATAAATAATTATCATACAGTGAGAAAAATGCTCAAACAGATATGTGGGAGAAAGATGAGTATGACTTTAAGTAGGAGGTTAAGAGTTTCAGGACAGAGATACGAACTAGGAGAACTCGTTCAGAAGAGAGACAGATCAGCAAAGAATAAGATCCCAGGAAAGCAAACTGACATAATTACAAACCCAAAAGCCATGTCTACCAGACCAAAAAATTCTATCTTCATTGTGCAGGAAATAGTAAGTCAGTGAAGGATTTTAATGGATGCAAAAACATGGTCAGAGTACACGATAAAGACAACCCTGACTGTGTGTGGAAGGTGGATTTGGCACATTTTTACCTCCAGACCTTTATTCTCAGTAATCCCCATGGAGAATGCTCTGCCCTCACTTTCTTGGGTTTACTGGGGCTCATTTGAAGTCCCACCTACCTCTAAGCACCCCCTCAGTGCGCTCTACTAGAGAGAGAAAGCTTGGGGCAGAGCCCAGAATGCCTAAGCATTTATTTTCTTCTGATAACCCTTTTCTCCTTCACTAGACTGAAACTCCCTGAGGGCAGAGCCTGGGTCTTATTACTTTCAATGTCCCACCTTTAGCCTCTCCCTAACCAGAGTTAAAGTGTGAAAGGTGTTTAATAAATACTTTGTGTAAAAATAGTTCTACTGCAGAGTGTTTAGGAATAACTTTACATAGAGCCCTGCTCTTATAAAAAGACAGTACCTATCCTGTAGTATCTATGATGAAATGGAAACCTCTCACCAAGTGACCAAGCCTAGCCGAGGAAGGGAGGCCCACTACCTGCCCTAACTCTCCCAGCACCATCAATGCATGTCATCTTAGTGCTGAGGTAATAGGAAATTCTTCCAGTGAGAGGCACCTGACAGATGAGCCCAAGGCAGCTGAAGCCAGCAGGGAAGCTGCCTCCTACCTGCTCTGAGACAATGATGGAAACTGGATCTGCCAAATAACAGAGAGAAGAAGATGGGAGGGGAAGGCTGGCTGAAAAGGAAGTCAGCTGGAAGACACTGGCACTGAGCTCATCTCTGCCTCACCTTGTTGTCTGCCCAGAAAGGACCGACTGGGTAAGAACAAGACCCCTGACCCTGACTAAATGGGGCAGCTTGAAAAGCTGGATTCCAGGTAGTAAACCTGGGGAGGAATGTGCAGGCAAAGGGAAACAAGAGGCCTAGTCCCTCTGCAAAGTGAAAGGACTACTAAGAAGGGAGCCCTGGAACCAGAGCTTGTCCAGTAGGGAGCTTCTGCCAACCTGGGGCAAACTAAACCTTCAGCCTTGATCAGGCAAGGAGGCAAAATGCTCTTCCAGCACCAACAAATAGCTGTTAGCAACAACAGATGACTACTGATGGTGGCTCTTCACAAGAAGAATGCACAAACCCAGACACCCCAGCTCCCAGGGCCACTACCTGCTCGGAAGGTCGGCTTTAGTTCCCGGCTTTCCTGATCGGTGGCATCCAGTATCTTGTACTTGCTTTTCCTCTTGGGTTTTCCTTTTTGCCTGAAAAACACAACCCCTATCCCTGCTAGGAAAGGGGCTCTGGGTGAGGTTCAGGTAGCCAATACAGACATGCAGGTAGGGCCTGTCCTGGGGGAGCACATTATTGCAGGAGAGAGGAGAGAATTATACAAACAAAATGACTGGTGGCTCTCTTAGGGAAGTGGGAATTTTTTAAAAATTCTTTTAATTTTCTATATGAGTTTATATTGCAGGTTGAATCTCAGCTCTGCCACTTATTAACTGTGTGACCTCAGACAGGTGATATAATTTTCCTGAGTCTAAGTTTCCTTATCTGTTAGATGGGAAAGGGTTGCTATGCATCTTAAAAATATTACCTATAAAATGTTAGTTTGGTGCTTGGCACACAGTAAACACAGAAATCATACATAATATTAATAATGAAAAGCATGTAATAAACATAACCGTTAAATATTATGACTAGATAGGATGACAGAAGTTTAAAAAAAAACCCAGAACAGTTAATCATGACTAATATAAATCTACAAATTATGTGAAAACATTTATACACATGAATCCCAACTGGACAGGAAGGCAGAAAAGTCAAGAACATAGGTGTTGGGGTGATGAGGCTGAGGTATGAAATATTAGGACTCACACCTTAGAGATGTGATCCAGGCCCACTCCCCCAACCTCCCACCATGTTTTCCAGGTTGCACATCATTGAGGTGGCAGCCACTTTACAGATGGCGTGTGCTTCTGCCTTCAGGAGTGTTAGAGGGCAAGGAAAGTCTTTCTGTGCATGCCCTGGGTGGGCCAAACCACTGCCAGGATTCTGCAGTGTCCTTTCACGTGGAAGATGCTAAATTCCTATCTGTTGAACGACTATGACTGGAAGGCCACATTAATTTTAAAGAATTCATCTTACCTCTTACAACAACAGATCACTGTCCAAGACAGGATTCCCAAGGCAACCACAATGACAAAGGAAGCAATAATAACATATAACACACTCCACTCTGCCAAGAAAAACAAAATGGTGAAGGCTGTGAAGATAGAGTTTAGAAGATAGGTCTGGGCTGTGCCCACCTTGGGCAGGAGGTGGCTTTGCTCTGTAGACAAGAAGTCCCCAAGGGCTCTCCACTGAAGGTGAGGTTGTGGGCAGCTTAAGTTTTAAACATTTTGTGTTATCCCTGCTTTCCAGTTCCTGCTCCAGGCATGCTCTGAGACCCAGGGGCAGTGGGGGGTGGCTGTAAAGAGCTTTAACAGAGGGCACTGGGGGTGGTGAAGGTGGGCAGAGAAGCCGGAGGGCTTCTGTCAGGCTATAGCATGTAGGCACTCCAAAGGACAGGAAACCTTACAGTTGGTCTGATTTAAGCTTGATTATGCTTACATAAATGTTTCAGAGCTTGCCTCTAACCTTGAGCAAATGTAGAGGAAGGAAGTAAAAGTCCTCTGCAAACAGAAAATACACAAAGTTCTTCTCCTTGCCTGCTCATCTGCCTCGGAAACACCAACACCCACCCACTCAACTCAGAACCACATTCAGCACTAAACCAGCTGGCACAATGCCAGGCAGAACACTCACCACAGTTGCTGTCTCCATCGCTCAGCTGCACTTTGATGAAATTCTCCATCCAAAAAGGGTCACAGATACAGCGTTTGGTGAACGAATCACAATGGCCATGGTCAGAACAGTTCAGCTGGCAAGCTGACAGAAGCAGGAAAGGGAAAAGAGTCAACAGGAGTCAGAGCCAGTGAGGACAGCCAGCATCCAGTGCCCATGAAGAATGCTAAAGCACCCGATGCACAATGCTCTGTGGTGAAATTTCTTGGCAATCTGACAGCCTGGGCATATTGCCCACAATAATCATGGTTGGATAAAACTGGCACAATTAGAAATGCCATGGGCAGACAGTTGCAGTCTGTCTTCACTGCTGCTTCTCTATCTCAGCAGTGAAGCTTTTAGGTCCCATGGACCCCCTTCTCTGAATAATTTAATTGCAGAAATAAAATACATAGCATTATAATGGAAAGTAATTATGTTGAAGATGTTTTTGAAGTATTTAAGAACATTAATTTCTGAAATAATATATAAATCTTTATTAAAGCCTTAAGTAACAGGACCTAGAAGTGGATCTAGTAACTGTTGTAGTTTTCAGGTAGTGAAGAGTAAAATTATTTCATCATGTAATGTGATATGAAATTATCTGTGATTTCTACTGCTTCAAAATGACAGGTTCTTTTAATACAACTGTAGTTTGTTACTTATCTTCATAATTGAGGGAAATAATACATTTCAGTTAGAGGTCAGTGAAAATAAAGATGCAATTTTTTCCCATTCAAGCTCACAGTCCCTCCGAATGCTATCTCAGGGTCCCATGGACCCCAGGTAAAGTCCTGTAATGAGTCAGGATTTTTCATCATAACGGTAGTGGATGGAAGTGATTATCTCCTTGTTCCCAGAAAAAGGCCAAGGACAGCAGATTCTGATAGGTGAGCTGAGGGCACTGGGCAGCTCTTGCTCCCACTTCCCAGGATTACTCACTGACAGTATTGATTTCCAGGGCTCCAAATATCAGAAAGTCTGCCTTTTGCTTCCGCAGCTCACTCTTGAGCATCGCTGCCACCTCATGGCCTATGAAGATCTGGTGAGGAGGCTCATTTTGTACAAAAAATACCATCTTGGTGCTGTAGAGACAGGATGAATGAGCTGAGGCGATCAACAGCAGCAGCAGCTACCATTTACTATAACCTTTTATTTGTGCCAGTACTGTGCTAAGTGTTACATGCATTTCCTCACAACAAGCCAGTGAGAAAGGTCTTACCAGCATCATTCTCATTTTACAGAGGACAACACCGGGGGCTCAGAGGTTAAGTAACTTGTCCAAGGTCACACAGTTATTTTATGGCAGAGCCAGATCCCAACCCTGATATGTCTTTTTCCAAAGTCTATGCTTTTAAAAATGCTCTACGCTCCCCCAGCTAATAAGAGGGCCCGATTCCAACTGGGTAACTGGAGGACAAGTAAAATGGGAATTTGGTTATGACCACATTCCTCCTGTCAGCCTTTTCATAGCTAAGACTGTAGCACTATTGTGGTTGGGCCTGGGTTACTTGTAAGACAAACCAAAACACTTTGTAAAATGTAAACTGTTGGTCAGAATAAAAGCATCATCCATAAGTCAAAACATAGCCATAGGGTTTGTAACTATGATGGCAACAAGAAGACCCTACACAATGGTGTGGCTGGGGTGAAGTTATGTTATTCCATGCCCAGAACCTGTTTGCTTTCTGAATGCTGATTTCCATCCAAGTCAGACCAGGTTTGAACTCATATTTGGGTAACACAAAATCTGTTCTCTATGCATTAGCTTCAATCTTTGGTAGGCTGCTTCTTGAGCTCCAGGCTAGTCTCATAAACCAAACCTTCCCAATCAGTGGGTCACGCTGGGTTATGGATGTGTCCAAGATACTGACCCTTACAGCCTGCAGGGTATCCCAAAGGCCCTGGACCAGCTGTATAAGTAGCCTTGCCCATTTTTATCCCAAAGTACCAAAAACTGGTATCATTTTCTCTGTGTGGCATGGCATAAAATTTTGGGAAGTACTGTCACAGACACTCTAAAAGCTTGCTGCACAGTGCGACTGACAATGGGGCATTATAAATTCCAGAGTCAAGAAACAAACATTTGTCAT
>PVKH010024059.1:0-13718 GCA_004027955.1 Chaetophractus vellerosus
AAAATTTTAATTTTTCTATTACAACTCTAACTATTGGACATAATAACCTCTAAGAATGAAATAAATTATTGGTTTAGTTATTTAATTTCCATTTAGGCCATAAATCTTTCTGGATAATCAAATTCCTATTTGAGAATTTTCACATCTTATTGGAAAGATTTAGTGCAGATAATATGCCAACTCATAATTTTATGAGTCAATAAAACTCAAAATCTTTTTCAACAGTAGTCATGTTAAATCATTACTGAACAAGATGGATTATTTTAATTAACAAGTATGCATAAGAAAGGGTTAAAGAAAAATGAAATGAGGGGACAAAAGTATAAAAGACGTTTATTTATTTATTTATTTATTGTTACATATCCCCCCCTTTCTGCTTGTTCTTGCTGTGTTCATTTTTGCTTTCTTTTGTGTCTGCTTTGTCTCCTCCTGTTGCGGCGATGCGCCGAGTCAGCTCGCTGTGCAAGTGGCTTGCCCCGCTTGTGGGTGGCTCTGCTCTGTTCACGGGAGACTTGCCCTGCCTTGGCGGCTTTGCCCTGCCCGTGGTGCCTTTTTGCCCTGCCCACGGCGGCCTGCCTGCTTGGAGAGGCCCCGAGAACCGAACCCAGGGCCTCCCATGTGGTGAACTGGCCCCCTAAAAGGCATTTATTAAAATATTTTCCAACTTGTAATTCCTTTGTCCTTTAAACATTTATTAATGTTCCTCAATCAGCAAACCATATTGATGTATTCCAATTTAATACAGTAGTTTTAATTTCCTATCTTTTGATGGTATTGGAACTTAGTTCTTTAGATATATTTGAAAAAAATCTATGATATATTTAGGTAATACACTGAACTTTCTCTCTATGTATATTTATGTACAAATTCACAGGTGTAAATTCACACATAAGCTTAATAAACATTGATGTTTATATAAACAGCCACATTTTGATTTGGAGTTTTAGATATCTGTGTTTGATAAAGCACAATAACACACTCTCACCCACAGATCTTGTTCACAAAGCTAGTATCAACTCTCCATTATGGAACAAAATACAGTAATGCATTTTTGCTTCACTTTTTGTGAAATCACCTCTATAGATTTCTAGTATAACTAATTGATATGTTCTTATAATTGGATACATTTAACTGATGACATATCAGATTACTTTAAACCATTCAATTTTACAAATAAACACACATACAAAAGGAAAAATATAGCATTTTTTCCCTTCTTATTCCCCTCCTCTCCTCCTACTGCCCTCCCATTTACTACAAAAATTAAAAGTATCTGAAAATCTTCTGATCATTTTTCAAAGTCCCTATGTGGCCATAACTAAGGCAGTAGCCCAGCAGTTGTTTGAAAAGAGGACTTGTTGATGTTAAAGAAATTTCAGAGAGGTGTAAATTAACTTTGCTTTTTCTCTTCTCAACTGACAGTAAGATTTTTGGAGAAAATAAAATAACAAAAGGATTAGCTGTTTGATAATACTACAAAACTTCTCTCTATGCTGTATTTCCAGAAGCCAATATTGACTATTTTCCGCTAGTCCTGAAAGTTCTTTGGAAGAAACATAACTGAATACTTTTTTTCCTATATATGACCTGTGATTTCCTCAGAAACTTCAGTAAACTCAGGTCATGCTGCCAATGAAGACTCAGCTCAGTTATTCAGATATGAGTCAGTATCTGTCAAAGGGAACAATTACCAGGTCTGTCTTGCTTGACCTTCTTAATCAAGCAAACTTAGAGCATTTAAAGAAAGCAAACAATTCCTAGTTTGCCATGTTCCTCTAAACATCTCACTGTCTTACACCTGACTCATGCCTATCCCATGGAAGTTGCTCAAAAAGTATTTGTTGGAGAAACAGGAGTTACTTCTTTCCCTCAAGATATTTATTTTTTTTCTCCTGTGAATTATATTTTTCCACAATGTGGGCAATGTTTTATTAGCACTAAACATTTAACAAAGAGGTTCAGAAGTTTAAAACATATTGTTGAATGAATGGATAAATAATGCAATACCATACATGGTGCAAATAATGTTGGGGAAAGAAATATGTGAGATTTCCTGCTCATATTACTACTTCTGAAATCAATCGAGACTCTTCTAACTTAATTTCATAATCCTCCATAATCTGGTCTCTCTTTAATCATTGAACTCTAATTCCAATTACTTTTAAATATTCATGGAACTTTATTCAGACTGATGTTAAAATTGTTCAATATCATAATCATACCCACTTTAATGTGTTCTTACAGAAATGGTATACTCCCTCCCAAACAACAATTTATTCCTGTTTAATTTTCAAGATATTATTGAATAATTCCTTCAAGAAACATTTAGTATTCTAGCCAAGTGATTGTCTTTTCACAGTTGGAGCCTGTACCTCACAATGCTTTAAGTAAGATATATTTTGAATTTTCCTATGTTTTTCCTAGTTGTTTTGCATGTACCAGCCTTGTCTCTTTGTTCACTAAATGGAGATTAGGCTGGAAGAGATAGCTGAAGCTAGCCATAAAGGGCTTCCTTCTTGTTAAGGACTTTGAATTTTATTACATGAGCAGGTAAACCATCACAATTTTATAAATGCTGAGTATTTGGGATGAGATTTGGAATTCATGTCTAAATTGGAGAATATGTAAGCGATGCTCAGGGACTGTCTCTTGTAGTTGGCTTTCATGAAATACTCATGAGACACTGCACATAAATGTAGTGATAGATTGATGTTAGGAAATATCTCTGTCATTATGAAAGTGATTATGAATTTCCTTCATATAAGGAATTCTATAAAGTCAATTAAATTGGTGAGGTAAAAGTATAGAATGACAATATGAAGGTCCCAAAGTGTTATTTTAAAGAAAAATACAATATTTTTCAATTCAACTAAATATGTTTTGAAAGAAAATATTTTGGCAACCAATATTATCACCTCTTATATTTCTAAAACTAAACAACATATAATCTGAATATACTTTTAGTATTCTACATGGAACTTTCAGAGTATTGTTTTGTTTTACTAATTATTAAACTAAACATATTTTAGCCCTCAAACTATTAGTTGAATTTGGAAATTTTAAAATCATCTTCAGTAAAATCTCTGTAAACAAACAAACAAAAAATTAAACTTCTGGGTACCTGAGACATTTTCTCTTTTACATAAATATATAAGTTCAACTATAGTCCTCTTTTGTGTATTATTACATTAATATTTTATTCATACTCAAAATTAACTGCAATGAAAATTAGCCTACTACTTTATTATTTCCCAGTAGTAAAGAGATAGTAAAGAAATATATTCAGAACATTCACTGAATTTTATTGGTCATACATAGCATACATTTCCTCATATGCTACATTTTCTAAGTAGTCCAGACATTATTTCAGTTACTGCAGAAAAATGAAAAATCTATTTTTAGAAATGTGATTCATGTCTAGTACTTACACAGAGATGCTTAAAATTTAAGAGTAAAAAAATTAAATTTGGTTGACATGACTAAGATTTTGGTGTAGCTAGAGCCTCATCCAAGAAGGTTATACATTCTAAACCAACTTATGCATACTCGTAATTCAGTTTTAGAAAATACTATATCCATATACTGATTCAAACTGTACATTACTGAAATGGAGGTTTTATTGGCTTGTGAATCACAGAGAAACTGCTGAAGTTTTGAGCTGGAGCCCCTAGAAGTAAACACATGGAAAAGTAGATATGTGAGGAAAGCAGATAAGTGAGGAAAGAGAGAAGGCTCCATTAGACATGTCAAAGGCCTCGGGAAGAGAGAGGAGCCATTCACCTTATAGTCTACAGCTGACCTTGTGGAGAGAACAGAGCAGCTGAGCCCATAGAGAAAAGAGCCCCAGGAGAGAGATGAGACTTATGCCAGCCTACAGCTGATATTGGAAGAAACTGGGACCATGAAGCCTTAAGAGGAAGAAGAAGTCTGAACCCTTGCAGACATCAGCAGCAATCTTGCTCCAACACATGGTAATACTTTGATGAGGGAAGTAACTTATGCTTTATGGCCTGGTAACTGTAAGCTTCTACCCCCAAATAAATGCCCTTTGCAAAAGCCAACAGATTTCTGGTACTTTGCATTAGAACCACTTTGGCTGACTTATACAATCTTTTCCCCTCTGTTTGTATTGTCATGATTATACAATTGAACATTGCTCTGATAATTGAAGATATGATGGACTCTAACTTAGGAAAATAAATTAAACTTTATGAGTATCAGTTTACTTTCCTATAAAATTCAAATGGTTATTCCTACCTTACAGAATAATATTAAGTATAAACATGAGATAATGTGTAAACAATTTATAAACTGTGAATCAAGAAATAATAATAATATTTCACCATCTATATTTAACTAACAATTCACACACAAAATACAATGGTAGGCATAAAATATGTCGTTTTGATCTGAACGTAAATGCTATGACCAATAAAGCCATGTTTACAAAGCAGCCAATTCTATACTTTGTTATACAATAGAATGCCTTTTCCTTATTTTCCATAAAAATCCTTCCCCCAAAGGGTTTAATGACTCAAGTATATTCAACAGTCTGTGACTTTAATAAAGCTCTGACGATTGCTCAATGTATTGCTGCTTTTCCCTTAAGATATTATTGTTAATATAATTATCATAGCCTATTAGTAAGAACTAAATCGTAGATCTTGTTAACACTGAGTTTGTATTTCATTTTGGGAGACAGAAAGAATAAAGAGCCATTATACTACAAATAAGATTGATTGAATTGTTTTAGTAATGAAAAACATTGAGTGTTGTGATAAAGAGGAACCATTGAATTCCAAGAAGGAAAATAGACTACTTTTCTTGGAGGAGATGACAACTGAGTTCTGAAGAGAACTGCAATAGCAAAGAAAGTAAATATAGGGGAATGTTTATTTGAATGTGGAGTTCAACATTCACTTATTCATCAAATATATATTGACTCGCCATCTATAACAGTTACTCAGGATCTGGATATACAAATATAATTAATAAATGTTCTTTCCCAAAAGGAGACAGAAAGATATGGCAGCAATTACAGTTCAGTGAACTAAGTGTTTTGATGGAAGTATGTTACTGGATCACAGAAAAAAAATACATCTGCACAAAACAAGAGATTCATGGAGATCAAGCAAGAATTGAGCTGAATTTTGAAATATAAGTTTATCTGGTTCAAAAACAGAGAGAAAGGGCCTAAGTAACAGAATATATGAAAGTGTGTTGTCATAAAATAGACTGATAGGCTAAGTGAAAAAAATAATTTTGCATCACTGGTACAATAGGACATATTAAAGGACAAGTAGGAATTTGCTGCAATGATGTATTATAAAGGTTACAAGTTCTTATCACGATAGTTGAAGAGATTATGAGAATGGGGAGATAGATTTCAGAGTTATTTGGAAAGTATGAACAACACATCTTAGGGAATTATTTGATATGGAAGGGGAACAGGTGCGTGCAGAAAAGGATTTTAGTTAATATATCAGGTCTCTGGGCTTGCAAGTGATGAAAGTTAATATTACCTATAATAGGACAAATAGATATCATGTGTCTTCTGATACACAGAGAAGGATACCAAATATACCTTCCAGGACACCAACCAAAAAATATAACTTGCATTTAATTATGAGGAAACAACAAGCACTTATAAATTGAGGCTCAGTCCACAAATAATTGCAAAGTGCTCTTCAAAAAGGTTAGAATCATGAAAGACAATGAAAAACTGAGGAATCATTCTATATTAAGGGAATAGGAAAACACAGTCCAGGTGTGGTCCGCTCTTATTATATCAGAAAGGCCATAATACAAAGGTAACTACTAAATTGTGTCTGTTCTCCATAGTTAGATCAATAGGCTTAAGATATCCTCATTAACCGACTGAAAGTAAAAAATGTATTTTTATTAGCGAATACATTGACTTGCTAAATAATATGATGAATATCAGAAGTGACTTCTCAATTTAAAATTAAAGACATTCACTAGACTTGAATTAACTATAATATTTTTGGATAATCACTCTTCTTTAAAGGGAGGATATATACCCTAAGGAAGCCAGAAGCTTGCTCCTTAAGCAGAACTGACAAAGAAATTATTTTTTAAAGGATTTTTAGGTGTGACAGATATCTTAGACATAATAGAATCTTGCTTCTAGACTATTATTTTCTGTTTTGTGTTTTGTGTGGATCTTTCATGTTAATTTGTAATCAAAGGACCTAATAAGATTGAGAACTGAGATTTTTTCAAATTTCTAGAAAATATTTCATAAAATGTTTTCTCTTTACTTGCTTATAAATATTTGTTTGATGTCTACATGTGGGGCATTATGTTTTTTGAAATTTGCTTCCATTTTAAAATGGTAGTGAGTTTGTGGGGCAGTAGTTAATCTCACTTACATCAAATTTCTTTGGAAATCATCAAAAGGACCTAAGATATGAGCTCTGCTTGTTTCACAACATGTATCTTGAGGTGCAAAATGGAAATGCTTTGGTGGTTCAGTGCATGAGAAAGCTTAGAGAATATTGCAGAAAAACTAGTTTGAATTCATGAAATGGTGGGGAAAAGGAAACAAGAGATATATTGCAAAATGATTTTTAGCCTAGAAGTAAAAGCAAGCAAATCTGAATCCTTTCAGTCCATTTTAAAGTTTCAGCTGATTTAAGCAATTAATTTCAGGAAATTTAAAAGGTGGTCAGTGGCAGGAAAGAATGCTAAATAACAGAACCTACAGATCTGCTTTTTTGTAAAAAGTAGCCAACTTGTCAATAGGGCAAGTTAGAAAAGGAAAAGGGTGTAGAAATCACTGCTGAGGATAACCTTAGACAGATGGGAAGTAAATATTAAATCCCTGCAGGGGAGCAGTAACATACAAGGCTTTAGGTCTAACTCCTTTCTTCATCAGAGCAGAGAATTATTTAAAGGTAGAGTATTTGTGATGATTAATTTTATGTGTCAACTTGGCTAGGCTATGGTTACTATTTTTTTTTTTTTGTCAAACACTGCTTAGATATTGCTGTGAAGGTATTTTGAAATTGAGATTTGAATCTATACTCAGCTGACTTTAACGTAAGGAGATTAGCTCAATATTGTGGGTGGGCTTCACCCAATCAGAGCAAAGAATTGAGGTTTCAGATGAAGAAGAAGTCTGTCTCAAGACTACAACATCAACTCTCCTCCAATTTTCAACCTGCTCTCTCCCCTTTGGATTTTGGATTCAGAACTGCAATATCAGTTATTACTGTGATTGCTAGCCTGCCAGCCTGCCCTACAAATTTATGACTTAGATCAGCCTGTTTTCCCCTGTTTAACAAAGGACTAAGTCAGCAAGTTTGGTTTGTCTACACCCTGAACATACGAAAGAAATGTTTGGACCTTGCCTGGCTCTTGCAGGATAACCACTTAAGCCTTTGGAATATTCTGCCTGATAATAGAGCCATTGTTTACCTGGTATTCTTGGGCCATGCCAGACAACTTATGCCAACAATGTGATTTATGATGGAGGTATTCACCTACCCTGTATCAGCTCAAACCCTAGAGGGACTGGGGACAAGATCAGCCATGTAGGCAGTCAGGTATACTTACATGATTGACATACAATAATTATACTGGACACAAAGCTCAAGTGATCTTCCCTGGCTAGCAATACTCTGTGTGTGTATTGCCACACATAATTTCTTGGAGAAGTAAGCACTGTCTGTAAGGCTTCTCTGGGAGAGGGAATCATAAAGCTTGCACCTGGTGTCTCCTGGACTTTGCCCAGTGCACTGATTTTAATCTGTATCTATCACTGTAATAAACTGTAACTAGTAGCTTAATGGATTTTCTGAGTTCTCTGAGTCCTTCTCATGAATCACTGAGCCTGAGTATAGTATTGTGACACCCAAATCACATCCATAGACACCAAAAACAAATGGAATATCCATAACATAGTTTGCTTTGTTGAAAATATCTTCTCATTTAATAATGCAGTAAAATGGCCAGAAATTATTTCTTGGAATTTTAAATTACTGCAAACCTAAAAAAAAATAAAAAAGATAAATGAACTTTAAGAAATGGAAATTAATAGAAGAAGGATTTATAGCATGGATAAATGCAGAAAGTTATGGATCAAAAAGGGGAGTAAATCTTGTAATATACATTAATAATGAAAAAGTATTTACAGTTTACTTTCAAAGAATTCCATTTTATGATAAATATTTTGGTGTGTTAAAAATCACCTTTGCTGAATAGTTTACTATATTTCTAGTTTACAGTTCATTAGCAAATGTCTGAGACACTTACTGAACCAATTTTCTATAAAATATTTTACTAAATGAATTTAAGTGATATTTTGTGCATTTTTCATTAGTTCTTTTAAATTTCTTTTAATCAGGGGTCTTCTCACAATGACACAGAAAATTGTTGAAAAGTTATTTTTTTGAAAATCCCAATCACTTCTCCCTTTCCACATTTAGGCTTCTTGGCTGAGTTTGACAATATATTCAAAATGCCTTTCTCACTGTTGTTGAAGGTTTTTTTCTCAGAGACTTGTAATTTGACATTTTTTTCTTTCTCATTTGCCTCAAGTTTATTGAACAAAACTGTATATAATGTGAATATTCTCACTGTCCTGATTTTGTGATAATCAGGGTAGGCTAAACATTCATTATATTAGAAACCAGGCAGACCTAGTTTTCCTCCCTGGGCCTGGTTCTTAGAATGCTGGTGATAAACTAAGCCTGATTTATTATATGACCATCCTGTATGGGAAATGACTCTAACTATAGGTATCTTTGGTCAACCTTAAGAGATATAGCAGGGGGACAGATGTGACTCAAATGGTTGGGCATCTCTCTCCCATATGGAGGGACCTGGGTTTGATCTCCAGGAACTCCCGGTAAAAATTAAAAAAAGAAAAATATAGAAGGCATGTGGACCGCTAGTCCTTGTATGCGAGTGCACTGCCAGGGCTCTCAAGCAGGTGAGCCTCCAGGCCCCACACAGGAGTGCGCTGCCAGGCCCCATGTGCAGGTGTGCTGCCAGGACCCATGAGCGGGTGAGGCCCCCAGGCCCTGGGTGGGAGTGCACAGCCAGGCCCCGCTAGTGGGTGTGCCACCAAGCCCTGTGCAAGGCCAGATCCCACGCATGTGTGTGCCATCAGACCCCACGAGCCACGAAGCAAGATGATGACATAACAGGAGAGTGTCACAAGGGAGATCCAAGAGGAGATGCACTGAAAAGCCAGGAACTAAGGGGGAGCAGGCAGTAGGACTACTGTCTCCCACATCGGAGATTCCGAGGAACAAATCCCAATGAAGACAGGAGGAGAAGGATGAGAAGAGAGGACAGGAAACAGACACAGAGAGTTGCCAGCGAATGGACACAAAAACAACAAAAATGGGTGGGTGGGTGATAAAAATGGATAAAAATAAATAAATAAATAAATCCTAAAAAAAACAGTGTAGGTGAGTAAGACTCAGACTACAGTTAGTAGTCATACTTTGACGATTTTCTTTCATGATTTGTTAACAAATGTTTCACAACAATGCAGAGTATTTGTGGTAGGGTGATGTGTGGGAGCCCTGTATGATGTTAAGAATGTTTGTTTTGTAGGGTCGCAATGTTTACTGAACACTTATAGTTTATGTATGTTCATGTATGAATGACATACTTCAACAAATTGTTTTAAAAAGCACACAATTGTATATAGCTGAAGCTTAAGGGTCTACCCCATGCTGGTTATTTATTAATTGGACAGTTGGCTTCTGAAAAAGTACTTGGGATGTGAGGCCTCTCTTCATAAAGTTTGTGTTCCTGTCTTCTATTTTTGCTTATGGAAGAGTGCTTATTATCCAAGAATAATATGAAAGACAGCATAGTGGAGTAAGAAGAAAATTCCTTGTAGCTAAAGAACAATATTCATTTCTAGTTTTGTTATTTTCTTATCTACAACATGCACAAACATACACATATGAAATACCAGCTCTGTTTATAAAACAGGAGGGTTTTGAGGACAATTTGTCTATACATGTGGAAGTGTTCCTCTTTAATTAAAAAGGGAGTTAGTAGGTTTTAATTTTATATGTTCTTGTTATAGGTTCAGTTCTTCCCACCTTTTCCTGTTTATGTGGCCGTCTATCTGAAATATTTTCCATGTATGTTTTCATATTTTTCACATTGCCTCCTCTTTCCAAGACCCAGCTCAGATGTGTCTCTCTCCATTGTAATTAGATTATCTTTTCCCTTTTGGCTTCCCAAAACAAGAGTATGTCTTGCTCATTTTATACATCCCAGAGTAATCTGCAGAATAGAGTTTTGTACATTATAGATTCTCATAAATATATGTTGACCTGAAGTAAACTAAAGTTAGAGTAATACGGATATTTTCTGAGAATGTGTTTCAACTAGAAATGAATTATTTAGCTACCATAATATACTCTTCAAATAGAAAGAAAGGAAATCACTTTATGTGAACAAGCTTTTTTATTTTCTAACAGCTTTGGATGAATGGCTACTCTCTCTCAAGAAAAATGTTGCTGGTATTTAATCATTATATGCACAAAGATTTCCAAAATTATCTACCAAGTATTTTCTGACCACACAATCATTTATTGAACAGTCCAGTGGACTTTATCAGGATAGTAAAATTTTAAATTTGTTATTTTCCCTTGGTATTTTGATAATTTAGTGACAAATCTAAGAAATATTGTATTCATTCTTCTAGACTATAATTTATTTGTATTCAAAATATTAAAGAAATTAACCTTCGTTAGAAACATGTCATTTGGGGCCTCTGGTTTTTTGTTACCTGTATTGTTGGTGTTTGGGTGATTTGTTAATATGGGGCTTTATTTTTCTCACTTAATGAAGTCTGTTTTATTTTAAATTATTTCTCAAGGACATAATTTTAACTCATGGGATTGCTAGGCAATTCACTTTTCTCTGAGTAATTTTTAAATTGCTTTTTAAAATTTATTATATTCTGGGGGAAATGGTTTGAAAACTTTATAATGAAATTAATATATGCCAGAAGTATACTCTTGTGAGAGCACATATGTCTGTTCTGTAGCTGTGGTAGCAATTCTTTTTGAATACTCATAAATTCATACACAATATCATTTTTTTCTAATATACTTTAATATAAAATACATATTAAAATTTTTAGTATGTTAACTATTAAGACAGAGTCCAGAAAACACACTCATATAAATGAGTAAGAAATAGAAATCCTTGTTTTATAATAATAATAGTTATTATTGTTATTACTAATCATAGCCACTTTAAAAGCATTTGAATTCCTATGTCACTGTCATCGCTAATCTAGTTAACAGATGGGACAACTATAATAGATTTACTATCATTTGTTCTTTGTTATGCATATCCAAAAAACCTGTAGCATTATAATATGGGCAAGACAGATCTTCAAAATATCATACTTTCTTTTAGTATAGTATATACCCAATCCGCATGTGTAATCAATATATGGTGAGTTGACATTTATGTACGTGAATATGCTGTGGCTTCCTGTTTCAGTCTGGAAGAGGTTAAGGAGAGAATAGATCACTGGAACAATTTAGGTAGATATATTTCACTGTCAGGATTTAATCTGCAATCTCAACTTCATCTTGATTCTTCATTTGTGAAATATGTGGCTTTCATTCATCCCCAATAATAACACCCCAAACAAGGAATTATACTCACCTTTCTGATTGTTCCCCAAAGTGGAAGTAAAATATTTGAATTCACAACAGAGCAGTATTGATATAGACCAAGCTAAAAATGTTTGAGAAGTTGATCGTTCTACTCATGCCAAACATTTGTTGTTCCCTACTTTTTTTTTTTTTAACTTGTGTGTGACTTTCATTTTCTTTGCTTTGGTCTATACAAAACAACCAATAACCAAAAACATGAAGTGATAATGAAACTTCATTGGGACCTCCCCCACTCTGGTGTGCAGGAGATGGTGGGAAGCTTTTGAAACAGTAAGGGGAAGAGAAAGCCCCTCACTGAACACTGGAGGGGCCAGCCAAGGGCACTTCTCAGGTCAGCCTGTCATTTTGTGGGTGGTACAAAGTGTGAGATAGCTGTCCCCGGAGCTCCCTGGGAATGACCAAAGCCGATTTAGGGTCCTAGAGGGAGAAGTGGGCAGTTTTCCTTCACACTGCTAAGGGCCAAGGAAATATCTTCCAAGGCCAAGCATTTTGAAACTTTAGTCTTTATGTTTTATTTCAGAATTATTTAAAGGAAGTGTCAGACACTAAATTCTTTGCCAGAATTCAAATTTTATACAATGTTTCATAAGAGAAATCTGAATTAATTAATGGAAGTCTACATTTTTTATCTTTTATATTTGATAAAATAAAAGTTGCTAGATTTGATTCATACTAACAAGTAAATTATTGACTTGTACACATGTTGATAGATTTATGTTCAAATGTATTTTTGTGTCCTGATCATATCTGTTTTTAGGGTATATGTATATGTATATACACACACAATACAATGGGTAAATCAGTGTCCCACATTTCCAAACACCCTGAAAAAAAGATCTAAGAAAAAATTCCAAGTGTTTACCTGTGTGTTTACTTTATCTGTTGTATGTTGTATTTTTAATATTTTCATTGTTTCTTGAGTAAATGATAGGCTTTTTAGTAGGACTATGAAAAATTATTCATCCTCTACTAAAAGTGAGATGTAACTTGAACACATTTGAAGACTATATTAAGTATATAGAATTGAGGGTCTCAGATTTTTTTTATCTCAGACTGAGAAAAATCAAATGTTGGAATATGCAAACACAAGTATAGTCAAATTCAATTCAATGTATAGTTATTTGCCACAGAACAGCTAGAGTGTATTAATTTCTATGTGCATATCCTTATTCAAGTTACATAAATTGAAAAATCTAAATGAAGCTCATAAAAGTAGGTCTGCCTGTATAGAACTGTTGGTATCCTGGCTTGTGTCAAACTATCTGTCAGAAAAGGGAGATGTCAAAGAGATGGCAACCCTCTATAATACCAGCAAATCCATGACTCAGAAGAGACAGAGCAAGGCCAGCTTAACTCCTGGGCATCGGTTCCCCTTGATGAGTGGTCTTAATCTTCTGGCTGACTTCAGGGGTTCTGATCTATGCACAGCCCTCTTCTGACATAGTACAAGGACATTGTAGTGGAGGGTCACCACACCCTCCCTGCCAGGAGTAGATATGCCACCAGAGGTGAATTGGCTGCCATAAAATGCTACCTGCTTTAGCCAGATTGTCTCCAGTGAAGATACATAGGAAAATAGTGGAAGGAATGTTCCAGAAGGAAGGCCATTCTCTGCTAGGTAATCTCAAGAAGGAAGTCAAAACACATTTGTCATCCTTTTAGGAGTCACACTAACATAGTTCTGGGGACAGGGTTTATTTGTGGGTCACAAGGAAAAGCAGCAGCAGGCTGCACTAAGACCATCCCCTACAACAGGTACTATTATAAATAATAAAAATATTTCTATAATTCTAATCATATTTAATTGATGAAATGAATCTTGAAATATTATTCAACCCAAGTGTCTTCTGTTTGAAAGCTTCAGAACTAAATCATTCTAGACCAATGAAAAATGAATGACCTCAATTGAACAGGCAATGCTTACTGTGCATTTACTTGTTTTATAGTAGCGAAAGACAATAAACACTGACCATTTATAATTTATGAATCAATACAAAATATTTTACACACATTATCTCTTTTCAATTCTCC
>PVKH010024061.1:0-13705 GCA_004027955.1 Chaetophractus vellerosus
ATTGTTGTCGATGCCACTGAGGTTTGTAATTGCTTGTTATGCAGCATTATTGTCACAGTAGATGACTGATTTAGAAATTGGTACTGGAAGGGGTGTGGCTCTAACAAAAACTGAAAACATGTGGCAGTGGTTTTTTCGATGGGCATGTGAGTAAAAAGGAGATGATTAGAAGAGGTTGGAAATATATGAGAACTCTTTTAGAAAAGCTGGAAATAATAGCAAGAAAGCTGTTATAGGTGACTGAAAAAATGGTGACCCTTATTGTGCATTAACAGAACATTTGATTAACTTGTCACCTGTGGTGACTTCTAAGCTAGAAATTGTACCCCATAAGCTTCTTGACTCAGGCATAGAGATCTCGAGGCAAAATGCTAAAGACATGGCCCCAGAATAAAGATCAAGTCAGCTGTGTCACTGTGAGATCCTTTTTAAGATCTCTGAAATAATGGTGCTGGAGTTAAGGGACCCTCTCAGGTGGGCAAAGGGGACATTTCCAAAGTATCAGTAACTAAGTTTAGACAGAGCAGCAAGTCTCAGAAAATTGTGGATGTTGCTTTTGGATGTCAATTAATAAATAGAAAGCCTAGAATCAAGAAAGCACTACCAGCCTGGACTTTCTATAGGCAGCAAACAGACTGAAGATGGCTCAAAAGGCATATTTCCAAATATCATTTTCACACCTAGCCATAAAGGGTGATGGGAGAGAAAGGACTTGCCAGAGAGCAGAGTTAAGTGCCACTGAGAACAGACTGGGGGATTGTTCCCAGGGAGCAGAACCAATACCTAATTAAGGAGCTTCCACCCACAGGTAGGGCACCTGGCAGCATTGCCCACCAAAGCAGAAGTCCCACAGACTTACAAGCTACATTAATGTTTATTGTTGAAGTCACTGATGGTTTATGGTTATTTGTTATGCAGCACTATCGTGGCAAAAGATGACTGATACACCGAATTCCAGGGAAAAGAATTTGAAATGTTCTTGAACTTCTCTTTGGTTCTTCCATAAAATGGTCATTACTTGGTAGAGATTTTATCAATTCTTTAAGTAAGCAATATATACTTTATGAGCACATTAAAATTAGCATTTAAAATATAGCAGAGTTCAAAGGAAGGTTTTTTTTTTTTCCACTTAAGAATTGATTTCTAAAACACTGGCCTCTATTCAGGAAATAAGTTGTCAGATTTCCTTCCCTGCCAGTCCAAAAGTCAGGAAGCAATAAAATCCATTAAATAAAGGAAGAAGTTAATATCTTTTAGGAACAGGTCAAAACAGACTTTTCATGTCAGGAAGCAAGAGTAACAATATCTCAGAAAAGCAGCTGAGTAGTAATTTTTAAAAAACCACTCAATGGATATACAAGTTCATAAAATTCTACCTGAAAACAATGTATGAAAAATATAATTGCTGTACTAATTCTGCTCATTAGGTGGTAGTTCACCATACAAAACCAGGAGGGGTAATGTGGTCCCCCCTTTTAAATCAAGTGCTTACATTTTAAAGGTTGTTTTGATTAAACAAGCTGAATACTCAGGATGTGAATGAAATAACTCATAAAAGCTCAATGAGAGACTTTCTACAATTTAATGAATCTTCCATTAAGCATATTCATATGCAAATAATCCACTTTCCCTTTGAAAATCTCTGTCTTGTGAATGTACCCTAAAGGTCAAAATAAAAGGTTGGCCATTAATTACTGAAAGGCTACTGTAATAATTCACCATGGCATCAGCCACAAGCACCTGGCAGCGGGTATTTCAGGTAACAGATGATCACTTCTACCCACTGCAAGCATTTCCAGCTGGTGCCTGGCAGAGCACATGTCACACAACATTAAAACCCCAGAAATAACTACTTAAACATGTCAGTACAGAAGACAAATCTAAACAATGACAAAAAGAAACAGGTGTCAAGGACGCATGACCCATGACACATCCTCACTGTGGATCTGGAGATCTGAGGGGCCCTCTCCACAATGCCCTATGCTGCTGAAGGTGAAGATGCAACCATCCATCACAGATAAGGAGGCTTGGGGTTTGGATAGATGAAAAAGCCGTAACGCCCTTAGAAGAAATGAACAGCTTCCATGTACGAATTAGGAACATTGAATAACAGCCTCAAAACGTAGTCAAAGCCCACCAAAGTATTTTAGGTTATTTTCCTACAAAGCTGTGAATCTTGATATTTTCCTATCACACTATAAATCTTCTCATGTTGCCTCGAAAGGAAAGCAGATTTGAAAAAATCCTCAGCTGAAGGAAGGATTGCATTTCTGAACACTCCCCAGGAAGACTATTAAAATTTCCCCAGAGATCACATTGAGAAATACCTGTTAAAGGACCAGGAAGTAAGCTCCTAACAGGCACTAGTCTTCATCCTGGTAAGCTTTCCCAGGTCCATCTCTCTGAGCTCATATAGACCATCCTTACTTCATTATCACATGACCACACGGGGTCGATGAGCAGACATACTCCCCACAGTAGAAGGAAGGGACCACAGTACTTCCCATTCTGTTGCCCTAACATGAACCAACGCTTGCTGTCCAGGAGTAGACTCATCTTCTACCCACAGTCAACTCATCCCTAATTTCTCTCTCAATCAAACACCATCCTATTTCCCCAATCACAGAAGCCAAAAGCTTTGAATATCTCAGCATTCCTCATCTTAAGGTTGTGTTGGCTATTTAGGGTTTTTTGGAAAAATCTCTGGTCGTTCCTACTGATGGATGAAAGTGTCTTCACCTCCACTCCTCATTTTCTCACACCTGAAGAAACCTCCCACCAGTTCTCTCAGGTTGCCAGGGGACCATTCCTCACTCGTGTGGGATAGCTCTGGCTAGGCTTGGAGAGCCGAGAGCTTTAAGAGCAGACCTGTGGAATCACTGCTTTCATCATCCAGACTTCCGGAAGGTGAGGAACTTAAGTTCATCTGTGGAAGAACTCCACAGTTCAGGGAAACTGGTGATATTTCCCATTATCCTGACTACAGATATCTTTAAAAATAGATTATCTTCTCATTTGCTTTAGGTCTATTAGGTGAATTCCTGCCTTAACAAGCAGTAACCTCTTTGGTATATTCCTATACTGTTTAAAAGAAAATTAATTTTCCTTTCTGAGGGAATAAGTTTACAAAAAAGATAAGTTATCTTGCAGGAAAAAAACATTGGGATTTGATTTGGTTCCTCCTGTGCTCAAAAGAGATCTTTGGATATTGAGTTTTCCTAAATTCTTCCTAAAACAGAAACAAAATGAAACAAACTATTATTACCTTTGCCAGAGTTTTCGGTTTTGATATATTTGAATTTGCATCTTGAACTTGATTCGGGATTTGCACTCCAAAAGACCAACCTCCAAGCCTATAGACATTAAACATTGTGTTAGATCTTCAGTCAAGGAGCACCAGAACTTCTTGTAAGGGGTGAGTGTTTCTTTACCAACCACGAAGGATATAATGGCCTTAGAACGCAGCCAGCTGAGCTCTGACGGTCTGTGACATAACCAAACAGGCGGAGTTGGCAGGCTTGGACGAAGCCGCCTCGCCTGGCAAGCACCCAGTGAGGCACTGCTTATCCAAAAAGAATGGACAAGGCTCAACACAACAGAAAGTGCACTTCTCAGAACTTACCCTCTGGTTAGGAAACAGATGCCAGTTAAAAGATAGGGCTGAAATCATCAGTGCTCTAAATACTTTAATTAACAGCCATTTTCCCTCTAAACCAACCATTCAGAACTACTTCCAGTTCTATCTTGATGTTTCAAGTCAAGATACATGCCTTTGTATTGTTGTGTCTTCCTTACTCTTACTTTTAAAGTACTCAACTCAAATATTGCCTCATTAAAAATACTTTATTTGAATTAGATGTTCGCTCTCTTTTGGATTCCCATAATACTCTATATTTCCATTCATTGTGTCACTTACCACTCTGGGTTTAAAGTGTCTCTTTGTTAGCTTATCTTGTATGCGGCCTGGTGTGTTTCTCCTATGTAGGAATTACATATTTTATTTCCATATCCCATGGGATGGTCAGTACCTGGCTCATATTCAGCTTGCAGAAATATTTGACATTAGGAATAAAGTAACCCATTAAATGTTCTTTCCTACTCTCTGAATAAAAGAAGAGTGAAGGGCAATCTTCTACCTTACCCTAGTAAAGACCAGGGGAAGATATTTCTGAGTAAAAAATTGACGCAAATGGAAAAGGATACATTCCCACCTGCCTCAATATAAATTGTTCTTTTATTCATTCAACAACCACTGCTTGAGCCCTGTTTATGTGCCTGATAAACATTCTGAGCACACAAACCCCTGCCTTCAAAAGGTAACCATAAAGGGTTCTAAAAGAGTATCAGAAATTCTATGACACATTAAAGTCACTGAGGTGCAGGGGAGACAGGTGGCCTGGGAGGAAAAAGACACCTGGGACACCAGCGTTAAGAAGTCAGAGAAAGGCACAGCTGCATTGTCTCGGGCAGCGCCAACAGCCGACAACGTATTTGCGTGAGAAGCAAAGCAATGTGTTTGGAGACTTATGAAATTTAATGGCGTGGTGAATGTTTAAGGCAAGAGGAAGCACCCCTTCCTACCGCCCCTCATCTAGAGTCTCTCCATAGGCTCAAAGAAATTCAGCAGAAAAATAACAACTTTTCCAAATATCGCCTAAGAAGAATTTTAAGACACAAGTTGTACCCAGAGGCCCATATTGGATGCTGCCTAGTAGGGGGAATTTTCAGAGGAGGCCATTACTTTATGATGCTGTTAACTGCTCTTACACTCTAAAACAGTAAAAAGCACTTCTGGGTCCCCCTGCCTGAATCTCAATTACACGATTTCCTCCGATGTGGGAAAGGGAGTCAACAATGAGATTTCATTAAGGCCTGCAGCGTTTCTTCAGAATTTTTATGAGCACCAAGGTTAATGTGAGCCTTTCAAGACTTTTGAGTTTTAAGAACTCTAGCATTTGAACAGTAGGTTTTCCAAAGCAATTCAAAGACAATAGGCAAAAACGTGTTAATAAAAACGTGCCTACGTTGAACACACCTTGGTTTTTCTGAAGGCAGCAGTAGATACTCTTCCACGTTGAAGGCCGAAAGGTTGAGCAGTGTGTGGCCCAAGCTGTTCTGTAGGTAGGATGCCCTGGCACTTCCATTCGGACACTTCTGGAATGTTTTTCAAAGATATGAAATAGAAGCTTATTTATCAACCACAAAGAGGTTTCCTAATATTATTCTAAACTCGATTTCACTAGCTTTCAATTTCCAATGAATTACCCACGGCCTTCCATAGGTCTTGATCTCTAACCTTTGCTTAAGCGTCACCTATATTTGAGGCTTAGGCGTGAACTCCACTGTGACCTTGGTAGTCAATTATACTTGGGAAGTTCAAAACCTTTTGTGCATGTACGTTCGGGCTGATCTGTAAGAGCTAAAAGAGTTTTCATCAGGGTGATCGTGCACATCATCCACTTGAAAGAAAGTCAGAGGAAACCAGTGGGAGGGTTGTACAAAAAAGAATTCAGAGGAATGTGTTTCTTTCCTAAGTGTCTAAAGCAGAAATCAAACAGCTGCTCCTCAGTGACTCACTCAGGGTAATAGTGTTGACTCCTAATTAGTAGCTACTTCCCAAAGCAAGAGGCAGTGCTCCTGCCTAACACACAGGCTCATACTTCACATGCTCGATTTCCATTTCTCCGACCAATTTAAGCAAGAGAATATACTAAAATATTTACAACTCTAGGGAATGACTCTATCTCTGGAGTTTTCACTCCGGCTTTCAGAGCTTGTTTTCTGTTTCCAAAACCGAAATGAAAGCAGTCTTCCCCAGCTTGTGGGTTTGTTGTGAGACTCAGGTGTGCATGAAAGAACGATGACAAAGGAAAAAGTGATACACAAATTTAAGGTATTACTTTTAGGTTCTTGATGGAAAGGCGCTAAAAGAAAGAATAAAACTTATCAATTATAATTCAACCAAACTCAATCATCTCACCCACAATTAATATAACAAACTTGTGAATTTCCCCGCCTCAAGCCTTTCTCCAATCCACTGTATTATTGTGCCAAGATACATCTTTCCAAAACTCGGTTTATAGTAGATGAGTGTCCTGTTGAAAAAATTCAAATTCCTAGCAAGAATCCAAGTCCACTAGAGAAGGTTCTCAGTCTCTTTTTCTAACCGTATCTGCACTTTGCAGATGTGATTAAGTTAAGGATCTTGAGATGGGGAGATTAATCTGCATTTTCCTAAATGCAATCACATGTATCCTTAAAAGAGGGAGGTAGAGGGAGATTAGACAGAAGAGGAAGAGGCCGTGTGACCACAAGGCAGGCATGGGATAGATTCAGCCCCAAGCTGAGGCATGCTGTCAACCACCAGAAGACAGAAGTGATGGGACCAAATCCTCCGCAAAGCCTCCTGAGCGAGCACCTTCATTTTGGCCCAGCAATCCTGATTTCAGACTTCTGGCTTCCAGAACTGTGAGAAAATAAGTTTCTCTGGTTTTAAGTGTCCTGGTTTGTGGTAATTTGTAACAGTAACCACAGGAAACCAACATTCCTTCTGTTCGCACTATATACAGCCACACTCATTCCTGCTTACAAACTTTGTCTCATGTTGTTACTATTATTCTCCACACGAACACAGGCCCTGAAAAAAGTCCTGCCTGTCCTTCAGAGCCAGCTCAATTCCAGCTCCTCTTGAAGGTTTCTCACACTGGGTCTGTCATGCATTGACAAGGGTTTCCCACATGCCCCCAGGCCTGTGGGTGGGAGCTCTGTGTAATTAGGATCGTTGAAGACCCTATTAAGATGAATCAGGGTGGGCTTTAATCCAACAGGACAGTAGAGGGGTAGGACAGAGGAGGCAGGAGGCCACGTGACGGAGGCAGAGCCCGAGCTGTGGACTGCCGGCAAGCCACCGCCAGCCCACGACAGACTGCAGAGAAAGCTTCATCCTGCAACACCTTCATGTCAGACATCTAGCCCCCAAAACTGTGAGACAATAAACTCCTGTGGCTTAAGCAAACCTGTCGGTGGTATATGTTATAGCAGCTCTGGCAAACTAAGATGGTATCCAATCAAAATAATGTCTTTTCCTTCAGAAGGAGGACTAATCTTGCAACTTCTGTCAGTTGGGAGAAAGCTACGGTATATTTGATGAAACTACAAAAAAGTAGACATATCCTTGCAGATGCCAGCATTCTGGATAGCACATATGAATTTAAAGGCAAAGAAATATTTCACCTTCTGACAAAACACAGTCATCTGGGGCTCAACATGGTCACTAATGACCAGTGAATGTCTCGTGGGATTGCCAGTCCTTCTACACACCTTCATGTGTGTCTCTTTCTAGCCAGCCCAGAGGAGTGACATTTTATTAATTCCTCCCTAAATTCCTCTCTCCTGAGCTCCTCTGACTTCTAATGTGTGGAGCAGTATTTCTCAAAGTGAGAAAATACAGAAATGCCCTGTGTTTTCCACCCCCTTATCAAGTATGTATTATCATAATTATAAGAGTTGTAGCAAAAAAAAAAAAAAAGGCCTGTTTATTTCCACTTATCCAGCATTTCTGAAACTATGTGGCCATGGAAACTTTTGCTAACTTCTTAGCCATAGAAATTTTTATGAAAATGTTTTTTCTGGTATACACATCTTATAGTTCATGGATGTTGGGGTAAATTTAGATACAAAAAACATCAACAATTTGATATTTGTTTATTCATTTCTTTACTATTAACACCCAATATAATCCAATAGCTCTCTCTTGGCTTGTAATATAAGCTATCTTTATAGTAGAATGATTAAATTAAAGCTAAAGAACAAGAACATGAAGTAAAAATTAGAGGCTTATTGAGAAAATGGAAGAAATAAGACAGGGAAAGAGTAATGAATATATCATTCCTACATACAAAAAACCTCATCGAGGATAGCTGGTTCCAGCAAACGAGCACCAAATTTAGCTTGAGTTTCTGAACACCCAGGGACAAAAGAGAAACATGAAGTTTCTCCAACCTTCTCAAGTCAATAAACACTTTGAGTGTCCATTACAGATTCTGTGCCATTGTTTCCATTTACATCCATTGTACATGCCACCTCACAGAATGTACCAGGTCCATCCAAAAGAAAACCCTTTGTAGTCACTAAATTGCTAAAAGGCCACTAAAGAGAAAGGCTCTGACAAGCTTAATGGAGTGTTCTTAAGAGCAATTACCCAAAAGGTGAAAATATGTTCTTCATGGGGCCATTTTATTTATAGAACCTCAATTTCCACAAGACTTATGTTTTTCCTGTTTTCCTGGAAATTAGCATTAGCTTGTTGATTGTGGCTAATAGTCTGTGCCCTTGATTAATTAGCTCTTGAGATTACCTTTGAGGTGAGTTAAAATCAGCTTTTCAAATACATTGCAATTCGTTCTCCTACAATAGTAGATTACCACGGCTTTTGCTTTAATAGTGCAATACCTACGTCCATATGTTTCTGTATTAATAAGCCAGAGCTAAAAAGCCTGGGTGGTCTTAACAATCTCTAGCTCTCAGAACACAAATAAAAATACAACAACAGCCTTGAGGTCATCCTGCCTTGAACATCTCAGGAAATTCCCCACCAAAGGGCAATTGGAGCTTCCTCATCATAAGTTGAAGAAGATTCATTTGCTTAATAAACGCTGTTGAGGATGGTGATGATTGTCAACGGAAAGTAACGAAGTAGAAGGATATTCTAGAATCCATACAATACCCACATTGCATAAATGTTCACTTTATGTGACGAGAATTTTGCTCAGAAACTGTAAACCAAAAAGTCTTAGAGAAGCATCTGGTTAGTAAAAATGAAGCTTTGTAAAGATAAAGTAAACTCATTTTTGTCCCTTGAGTTTTAGATGAAGAAAGATCAAAACCAATGCGGGAGACGTACCAGGCAGCCACAGGAACCCTGAGATCCTGGGTGAGGCAAGGGATCAGTGTGCCAGCAGGAAGAGTTCTTCCTAACAAAACAAAGGACAGAATCCGAATGATCTTTCAGATTACAAAGCTATTGCATTTCCATAAAAGAGAATTCCATCAGAAGAGAAACTGTTCACAGGATAATCATCTCCTACCGGAGCCAACGCAGAGCTTTGGCATTTGTTTTCACAGCTTGAGCTCTTAATCTGATGACAATGTTTTATTGCAATGACAATATTTCCATTATATGAAATGATGTGCATTTGGTTCACTGTGTTCCCTACACTGCAGAGTCTCCCTGGGAATTTTCTAGGGGGCCTCGGGGCTTGATGTGAATTCTGAGGCTCAAAGTCCCCCAGCCAGGTACTGTCAGCACCAAGAAGCAATTAATAAGCACAGTGAGCAGCCGGTCCCTATCGAAGGCACGCCGTCGTCATCTGGTCATCGTTTAAGGAAACACAATGACTAAACTTCCATTTTGAAGAAAGGCTGAGCCACAGAAATGGCTATAGAAACAACTGGTAGCAATTGTTCCAAACCATTCCTATTCCAGTGTTGTTCCAATATTTTGTTCTGCCTCATGGGCCCCGTATGTTGACATTTTTTGGCTCTTTGTAAATCAAAAATTGCTTTAACAATGATAATCATTTTTAATATATATTAAATTTGTTTTTATATCAATGTTGCGTGTTACTCAATTAGCACAATAACCACGACAGCATTAAATCTGCTTTAGTCAGCAGTCACACTCCCCCCTTATTTCTGTTCACTTCTCAGGCTTGTGGGATTTGGGATGATGTCCACTCTGGCTACTTCAGATCGTAGACTTTATGGGGCAGAGGAATGGAATTGTTTTGCTTGCAGTTATGACAATTATTTTTAATTACTCAAGACCTGGGAAAGAAGGGGGAAAGCTAACATTTACCCAGCGGCAGGCCCTTAGCTAGATATTGTTACCAAAACTCCCTAAGAGCCTCATGTTTAAGAGGAATAAAGAGCACACTGTGGAAAGGTGGGTGAGCTGACCTCTAAGCTCCCATTCTTTGTTCTATGCTGGTTTGTTGATATCCAGTGTCATGACATTGAGTTGAAAAAAGGTGCCTGTAGAGAAGAAACATGCTGTTTCTATTCATCAGGCTACCAAAGTGCAATTTCTATGCAAGTTTTTGAAATATCAAAAATAAATGTCTTCTCTAGTACTACTTCCTTGGTTAATTAGCTTATGGAAATTCCAGTTTGAGACTTAAAAGTTAACAAGAAAGCAAAACCGAGGGGAGTTATATATTTTACTCAGACTACTGTACCTGAAAATTACTTTTTAAAAAAATGACTCTGTTTATAGTTCTTAAATTCAGCTGGCCCTTTTTACCTCAGATATATGCCTTAATTGACTTTTTGCAAGTATTTAATAACTTAATGAAGTACTTCAAAAAGCTAGTCCTCTTTTCATCTTTCAAATTCTTCATTATTCTCATCCTAGATTCCTGTCGTAGAGTAAAACTATGTGAGCACCGTATTTCTATAATCCTCCATGACAGTATTTAGCAGATTTTAAGTTTTTGAGCATCCCTAGCCTCCAAGAATTTTTATGCTGAAACAAAAGATTCGCTATGAAGCATTCATAAAAGGGACAGAAGGACAAGATGATATGTTAACAATTTAAACATTCCTACTTAGAATTTTCCTTCAGGTTTCAGGAACCTAAAAGCACACATCACTTTGATTTAGAGTACTATTCCCTTAAAATCATTCTGTGGGACACGGCAGGAGTTATGATGTTCCGGAATAAAATGTATCCTGAAAATGGCCACTTGGTCCTATGGGTTTAGAAATGCTGGCTTAAATAGGATTTTTTAACACAAGGCTGCCTGGAGTCTTTAGTAGACGAATATGCATTTCTAAGTCTGAAAGACGAAGGAGAGAGGGAGGGAGGGAGACAGAGATAGGGACAGTGAGGGGAGAAAAAGATATGATATAATAGCTACTTCCTTGGGAATACCATTTTGAGACTCAAAGACTCACAACCAAAGGGGAAAAAAAAACCTCCACAGGGGCTGCTGCCCTGTTGTTTGTAGTTGACACTGTTCTTCCCATAGAACTGTGGGAACTTCAGTGCAAGCGGAGGCACAGAAAGGTTGTGCCACCTGCCCAGGTCGCACAGCGAGCGAGCTGCTGAGCTGAGGCTTGGCTTCAGGTGCCTGGCAGACACACGTCCTCTGTGCTTTCTCACCTGACAGAGCCACTCTCATTTCAGACCCATGACCCCCTCCTTATCTTTTCAAGCCCCTCTGACTGTCACCGGCCATTCCAGGTTCCCAGGATGCTACCGCATTAGAATTCATAAAACCTCTGAGATGATTCATCATATTCTGCAATCTAGTCATAAAACGATTTTCCTGAAACTATGAAAATAAGCTTTAAACATCTCTTCATTTGTCCTTCTAAGCTAAATAAAGATATACACCTTGCTGGCCACCACTTTTGTTCTGCTTTAAAGCATTAGCAAGAATGGGTGGGAAGAGAGACCTCAGAAAGAGTGGAGGAATTTGTCACCAGACATGAGCCTTGTAAAATGAAGCTAAATATTTAAATCTACCAGTCTGCTTCTAAAAGTTAGCAACTTTAGAGCATTTTAAAATTTAAATGACATATCATCCCCTGCTATGAGAAAACTTATACTTTAGATCAGATTTATACCACAGTAAAATGCTGGGAGCTCGTTATTGCCTTCTGTATGAGAGACAGTTTAAAGTGAGAGGTGAGGGCAGAGGTGGCTCAACCAGCTGGGCGCCCGCCTACACATGGGAGGTCCTGGGTTCGGGTCCCGGTACTCCTACAAGAAGACAAGCAGATGCCACCTCCGGCCGCAATGAGCTAGACACTGTCTCCCGCCGCAACGAGCTGATGCCACAAGCCAGGGGACGCCACAGCCTGTGGGCGGCAGATGTGGCTCAGGCCATTGGGCACTCGCCTCCCACGTGGGAGGTCCGGGTTCGGTTCCCGGTGCCTCCTAGAGAAGGCGAGCAAACAATGAGCAGACAGACGAGAGAACCATCTGGGGAAGGGGGGGATAAATAAAGAAAAATAAAGTAAATAAATAAATCTTAAAAAAAAAAAAGTGAGAGGTCCAAGAGGACCCCTGTAACCCTTCGAGATGACTAACATTCAGGCCTTTGGTTATACCTCTCAGGGATTCATGTGGAAAAGGCTATAACTGAGAAGGAGATACAGAGAGGCCACCTGGAGTTCACCTAGAAAGCGAGGAAACTGATCGAAGAGGACAGACCCAGAAAGGCCCAAGAGACGAAAGTGATGTGAGCTGCTCGCAGGCGGGGTGGAAAGGAGAGGAGTGGTGGGGAGCAGGGAGACAAAGGGGAGTTTCCAAGAGCCCCGACCCCATGTGCAGAAGTAACAGAAAGTAAAACAGATGCCTGCAGAGAATTTTCAATACATTCTGCTGTCCTTTTAGCCTGTATTCCAATGTTGTTTACGTGTGTCTGTCGTCCCCTCCTGAGAGGCTAGGTAAAGGAAGTATCTTTTCCTGTCAAAGAATTGTCCATTCTTTGATGCAACTCTGGGCCAAGACTGGAAGAGTTGGAGCCCTTCAATTTCTCCTGGGTGGCTGTATCATATATCCTGCATGTTTCACCAGAAAGGAGGCAAATGAAACATCACCGACGAAGCCTTGACTTCGCTAAATAAATTATTTTGTTTTTCAAGCGAAGACAAAAGTGAAGCAACATAATTAATTCTCTATTAATTCTTCCTCGCTGAGACCATTAATAGTTATTCAGTCTCTAGCTAATTACCAACATGACTAATGGGCAAACTGTGTCTTAGCAAAAGAGAAATCATGTTGCCAATATTGCCTTATTCTCTGGATTTTTATATTTATTACTTAAAAACATACAACTTAATAAATCATTATGGTTTTACCATTTGCCTCATTTGCTCTACCCAGAATTGTAAATTCCCTGAAAGCGGGGCTATATCATTTATCAACCCAACCTCCTATTACAGGACTTTATTTAGAGGAGACTTTCAATAAATAGCTGAACAAAATGATAGAGCGAGAAAAAAATGTTTATGAAGAAAGGAATGCGCTGTAAAGGTTTCGGGAAAAGGTCATCTCTATATTATATTTTCAGGACCTAGAAAAATAACCTTCTAAGTAATGCACCCCCAAATCAATGCTACCGTTTAAAAAAAAAAAACTTTTATAATTAATCTCTTCACAGGTATGAATTTCCCTAAAAGTAATTAACAGTTATTGCAGAATTCATACATAATTGCCACTTCGTTCTTTTTAGAATTGGGATCTAGTAAGCAAATTAAATGTCATTACTTATTTTTTTTTTTTTTTGCAATAATATAAAGTGTGCATTTACCATGGGGGAAAGGGGCAAGCAACTGCGTAGCTTAATTCAAGACATGTGGCCACACCCATTGGCCCTGTTAGGTAGCAACCTACTCACCAGGCTCACACTATTTCATGTCGTGTAAATTTGCAACATGAAATAAGAAATCGAGGCAGGAAACGGTCCCTGCAGTGCCCCGGGTTATTTGTTCGGCTGCTGCACATTTGCAAGGGACATGGCATACTTACGGGTCTGGGCTTAGCTTGTCACAGAGCAGATCCTGGTCTCCAAACTTCCTCAAAAGCACGTGGGCAAGGTCCGTGTCGTTGCTCTCACTGCTGCTCATCACAAGACAAAGAAAATTAAGTGGGGACATCAGTCATGCTCCCACTGAGACTTCTGAACCAGCTTCTCAG
>PVKH010024062.1:0-13715 GCA_004027955.1 Chaetophractus vellerosus
GGGCAAAAGCCGCCACGGGCAGGGCAGGTCGCCCGCGAATGGAGCACAGCCAGCCACCCGCGAACTGAAGCAAGAGCCGGCCGTGAATAGAAGCAGAAGCCGCCCACAAGCGGGGAAAGCCGCGCCTGCGCAGTGACCAAGTCTCGGTGCGTCGCCGCAACGGGGGGGGAAGGGGAGATATGTAATAAAATAAATAAATCTTTAAAAAAATAAAATAAAGACCTTTAAACTTTTAATATATAAGGGTGTGTGTGTGTGCATATGCATTTATCTGGGTATGTTATAGGCAGTGTTACATCAACCACTGTAAACAATATTTAGGTCATTATAACAAGTTTCATGACCTCAGCAAATTTTTTCTACAAGGCTATTAGTTAACTTTAAGATTTACTTCAGGAATAAGTTTCCATAATTCAATTTCACAGAAACTGATCACAATGCTTAGATTATTCTCTGACTACAGAGTAACACCACCCCTTCTTCCCATTTATATACTTCCACAATGAATAGAAAGACCATTTTTCTATTTTTAACTTGGAAAAAAATAGGGGCACTACATCTTCCCCACATCCCCCAAACAGAGAGAAAGGGCAAGCATGTGTCTGAACAACAGTCCTTTGTTCTAATTAAGCAAATGGCAAACTCAGGTCTTCCAACTCTCATATCTGTGCTTTTCTCTTGATCTATTTTCTTCCAAAGATTTGGTAAGGTGTAATTCCAGAGAGCCTTTCTTGCTTCATATGATCAAGAATGCAACTCTAGCGCCACCTGTCAGAGCAAACGGCCAAGGCCAAAATGAGCACCCATTCTTAAAGCACACTCTCTTTCCAGTAGTCTCTGTGACAAACTCCAAATGGATGTTTTCTAAAACTTAAAACACCAAAAATCATATATCTTATCTTTGAAGAAAATTATTTTTCCAAATCTCCTTCTCCACTGTCACTACTCTGGCACCACACCCTTCCAAATCTGGGTAATTTTTAGCTTCACCTCTCACTTCTCCTTGCACTTTGCCATCACCAAGTTCAGGCAATAGATTTTTTTTTGTAAACATACCTGAGGCTGGGGATTGAACCCAGGACCTCGTATTGGGAAGCCAGCGCCCAACCACTGAGTCACATTGGTTTCCCTGAGTTGGTTATATTGTTTGTTTTGCTTGTTTGTTTTTGTTTTTTTTTCAGGAGGCACAGGAAACCAAACCCAAGACCTGCCACGTCGGAGGAGATGCTCAACTGCTTGAGCCACATCTGCTCCCTCATGCAATAGATTTTTGATTTTTGATTTTTTGGCACTGGGGCCAGGGATTGAACCCAGGACTTCGTATGTAGTACCGCAGTACATAACCACTTAAGCTATACCGGCTCCCAATAGATTCTTAATAACTAAGATCTGCCCTTTCACCTCTCTTTCCACAACCAACAATTTTCAGTCTGGAGCCTTATAAGACTAATGGTTTACTATGCAGTCTCCTAGATCCCCTTGTTCACATCAGCAGCAGCATCAGTATCGTCATTGTCACTATCCTTATCACCAACTACTAAGCTCTCAGTATGAGCCAGGGCCTGTGCTAAGTTTAGCTTTACATACTTTATTTCATTCTCACATCAACCCTAACACATAGGTACTATAATTTCACCCCATTTTATAGATGGGAAAACTAAGGCTCAGAAAGGTTGAGTAACTTGCTCAAGGTTATTTGTCTAGCAAACAGCTGAGCCAACACCCAACCCAGTGAAGTAATATGCACCCTGACCTGGGCTTTTGATTTTGACACTCTGAAAACAATAATAACCACAACAGCAACCTACAACATTAACAGTGACACATAACATTCACTGGAACTCCCTCATGTGCTAGGCACCATTTTAAAGGCTTTAATGTGTTAACCAGTTCAATCCTTACAATGATAGATAGTATTATTGTCCTCATTTTACAGATTAGGAAACTGCGCCCCCCCAAAAATCAAAGTAACTTACCTAAAGTAAAACAGCTAGAAAACAGAGGAGCCATTATTCAAACCTGGTAATCATACCTAGTCATGCAGTAATCTATTTGTCCAAATACATCTTACTACTAGAAACATTTGCCCTAAAAGTGGTTGTGCCATGTCACTGTGTGCCATGTCACTGTCCTGCTTAGGAATACCTACCATGATTCCCCACTCTCTACCATAATGAATTCAAACAGAATTTCTTTGGTTGGGTCTGCAAAGTTTTCCAGCAACATATTTCTCTCTGGACCCAAATTCAGTTTTCATCTGGGCACACTTATGGGGCACCCTTCACCAACCAAAAACATGCAAGCAAGGGAACATATTAGAATTTAGAGTATGCTAATTTCCTTTCCTGAAATTAGCATAACAGTTAAGCACACAGACCTTGGAGTTGGACAGACCCAGGATTAGGTTTCAGCTACAAAAATCACCCAGCCTTGTGACCCTGGGAACTTGGTTAATCTCAATTAACCTCAGTTTCCTGATCTATATGGTATACAGAAACCTCATCTAGTGGTCCTAAGGGTAAAATGAGATGCTTAGCATAGTATACAGCACAGTGCCCAACCATAGCTACCATTAGCAACAATAAAACTTCCATCATCTGATTTGCAAAGAAGGAAGAAAAATACTATGGAGTGAGGAAAAAGTTTCATATATCTCATTGTGGTTGGTGGTGCTTTCAGGACTCTATACATTTATCAAAGCTAACATACAACAGGTGAATTTTGCTATAATTACACTGCAATAAGTTTGGCTTTTAAATAACTACTATTATCCTAATTCATATCCTTCCTTAACTTGAAGACTTAAAGCTTACCTCTTAACAAAAACTCTTTCTTGAATAAATCTAATCCTCATCCATGCTTCTACAGTTTTCTTGCTTTCTGAAGGTCATCAACTCTTTGTCATGTCTATCTATTTCTATCATGTACACCCAACTGGTTCCAGTGGCATAATAAAAATTTTCAGTGGCTAGGGCACATTCTTTGAGATCTTGACTCCAGGCGTTTGTTTAATCATGGGAAGTCGCCAAAGCTGGTCTCCACATTCTGTCATACCAATACAGCAACGCGTTCCATAGGTAAGGCCAAAATCACCCACCTCAGTAGCAAAGCAATAAGAACGGACAAAATGGAAATAAATGTTACAATCTAAGACTCGGGATACATTTCAACTACCAGATGGTGGCAGAAGATAAAGGCAAAGTAAGGTCCCCAAAACTGCTCTCATTTTAGGAACATGCACCGTGTATTCTAGTCTTACTGAGTAGGGATGTGCTGGCTTGGTAAACCATCTGACATTGGCATCCATAACAGCACCACAGCTTTTCAGGATGTTTCTCTCTTAATAAACAAATTTCGAGGAATGAAGCAAAATATTCCTTTGCTTAACATGCCCCTCCATTCAAAAGGCAATGATTTAGTAATGTAACAATTTAGCTATCAGGATACAGATGCTTTGAATGGCTAAGTAGGTCATTGTGTTCACAAGACAGATGTCAGAACTATTTGCCAGATGACAAAAGATATAACCCAGGGCTGTTTTTATTCCATTTATACAAGACCTAACTCACACATTAGCAACCTCAGCTGTTTACAGCTTTGCTCTAAGGATCTATTAGGAGGCTCCAAGAAATTCCCTTGTGCCATTTACACCTTCAGAACTTAAAATAACCTGTGCTTATGGTAATATGAGCCTGACAGGCACAGTCCTGCACCCAGCCAAGCAGAGTGGCTGTAAAACAGCCTCTGGGTTTTAGCGGCATTTTGTGCCTACTGCATTCCAGCACTTGTGATTTAGAAATGTGAACACAGGTGTGACAAGACCCTGCAGACCTTTTCCTGCTCATAGCACCCCAGAATGAGCTGATATTTAATGTGGAGGGGTTTGGAGTTATGTCCTTTGTGCGGTCTGAACAGATGTCTCTGTGCTTCACCTGGTCATCCCCAAATTCTATTGACTCTCCTTCCCCTAATATTGTCTGTACCCTTTCCCACTTCTCTTGAACGCCCCCCCCCCACCTCTGTTTCTAGTCCCCAAGAACTCTCATCACCTCTGCAGACCCTCTTTGTGATGCACCCTAAATTCTGTAACCTTATCCTGACCCCACCACTCCTGCAGACACTCTGCAGGCTCTAATCACCTCTGTAGACACTTCCGTGCCTTCCGATTACCTCTGCAGATCTTCTACACCCGTTACTCATGCAGGGACTCCCCACGACTCCTTATTCCCCCTACAGCCTTACCGCTCCTCACCCCATTACTCAAGGCGACCCTCCCCACGCCTCCATTACCCATATCACCCAAGCAGTCCCCCGCTATGGTCGATGATCAGCTCTGCAAGCCTTCCAAGATCCTCCCCCTAAATGCCTGCAGACCTGGCCAAACCTCTATCGCCCCCAAATGCCCCCTCGGCCGCTACCTTACGGACAGCGGGTCCCTCATTCCCAGCCCGGCCCACCGAACTCACAGGGCATTCGCGTGAGCACGTTGCGCGGCGCCTTCCTGCTCCGACCCCGGCCCAACCGGCGCGCCTCGGCGGCCCCGTCCTCTTCCTCCTTGGCTACCATAAGACGGCGGAGGCGCTGAATGCGCTCGGGGTCCGGGGCGGGAGCGTCGGTGCGGCGGCGGTTCCTGCCCGAGGGCGCGGCGAGGGCGGTGGGGAGGCCGGCGCCGGCGGAGCCTCCCGCGCCTGCGACCGCGCCCCGTGCCCGCCCGCGCCCGCGCCCGCCGCCCCGGTGCCCGGTCTTGAGGAAGCTCTCGTACTCGGCCAGGTTGTTGAAGCAGGGAGCGTTGGGGTAAGGGATGGGCGGCAGGCGGGGCGCGTACAAGGCCAGCAGCGGGTCGAAGCTGTCAGAGCTGACATCCAGCCGCGGGCTGGGTGAGCGCACCGGGCTGCCGGCACGAGCCGACCTCGCCCCCCGCTCGCGCTCCTCCATGTTTGAAAGGCCCGCAAGCCGAGGCCGATGGGAAGAAGGAGTGGGGCCGCCAGAGGGCGGCACTGCGCAGCCGCGGCGCGAGGCCGCACTGCGCAGCCGCGGCCGCCCGGGGGCAGCATCCATCTGTGCCTGCCTCGTTGCAGGGAGCCGAGCGCCGGGCGTGGCGCGTGGCTCTGACCTGCAATGGCCTGGAGCCGCCTCAGCTCACAAGTGTCTGGTTAAAGCTGCGGAAGGATGCTTCATCTGCTTTAAAACAGTGTTTCCCCACCCACATCATTATCACTTAGGGTGTTAATACTCCAAATTCCCCGAGGGTGGAGCTGGGAACCTATATTTTAACTAGCTCACCAGGTGATTGAAATGTGTTCTAAAACTGCACCGTACTCCTGGCTTGAGCTGGTGGCAAGTTGCTGGGAAGAGGCAATGAATGTCCTAATCTGCTTTCTTGCCGAGTACACTCGGGGGTCAGTCTACCTGTGCTCAAATTCTGGTTCCCCTGGACAATTTGGGTACAATTTGGCCTTTTTGGACCTCCTTCCCTTTCCGATTTGAAATATAAGGCCAGAAATAGCACATACCTCATAGGACTGTCTTAAGCATTAAGAAATTGCATACAGAGCACAGAGTAAATGCTCTATGGATGCTAGCTAATATTGGGTACGTGTGTAATGGAGCTATGAAGGATGGGTGGATCCCAGTCCTCTATTTCCCACATCTGTGCAAAAAGAAACTTGCACTAAGACTGAAAAGACCTTAGTATTATTAAAGAAAATTCACCTTATCACTGATTTTCTAAGCATTACTAAGCAGTCGGAAGAAATGAGGATCCAACTCTTGGAGAATTCTCAAGACCTGGTTGTTCTACTTGTTACTTCATAGCCTCAGTTCAGCAAAACACTCTTTTTGGATATTAAGATCATAGTCTAGGGGAGTGGATGTGGCTCAGTGGTTGAGCGCCTGCTTCCCATGTTTGAGGTCCTGGGTTCAATCCCTGGTACCTCTGTTTAAAAAAATCAGTCGACTCTACACCCAATGCCCAGGTATTTCCTCCTCATCTAGGAGAGCCCAGATGTTTCCTGTTACCCAGGCCACATGAATCACAATAATCCATGCCACCACTCCCCACAACTATCAACTAGTATTAAGACTATACTAGTTGTTTTTGTCTGTATTTTAGTTTTCCTTAAGATTTGTAAAGGAAACCCAAGAGAATACTATTCTCTACTTTAGTGGGCAAGATGAAAATTAACATACAACTGTGAAATATACATCTTACAACAAAAGTAAAATTAAACCACCAAGAAATGGCTCCTAAGTAATAGCACTTCAGGTTCAGTTATGGCAAGGGTATTTCACTTAGGATATTCCTTTGTGATTCAATCCCCCCTGCCTGAACCAGTCAAAGCTGCAGAACTGCTGGCAACTCAACGAGTGCCCATCCCCATGTCTTAGGACAAAATTATTCAATAGTCTTTGTAGTATCACATAGCACCCTTAGAAAGATTTCTTTGGGTGGTTTTGCCTCAAAAATCTATGCTTTAATGCCTATTTATCAATGCTTGTTTTAATATAAAATACTATAACTTACCATTAAGTTCCATTTGCCTTTTAGTAGTTACAGTAACTTATTGCATCACTTGCCTATCACAGAATACCCTGAGGGCCTTAGTGCCCAAAGTGAGCCATTTAGATTTAGGCATCAGAAACCTCTGGGGTTAAACAACAGATTAGTAAATCCCAAATTTCATGTGGAAAGGGGAAGCCTGGAAACAGCATTTTAAACAAGCATTCCAAGTAAGGTTTTTTTTGCATTCAGAGGTCTGTGAACCACTGCCCTATGAAGGTATGTGTATCCTGGCTTAAGATACCTATACCAAAATTAGATTCATCCATTGCATTTTTATGAGAAATATAAATGAAAAATTAGGCCAAGAGAATTGATATCTTTATTTTTTTCTCAGAGATCTGAGCAATTACCAACCATGAGGCTTATCTCCTATTCCTGTGGAGTAGGGAGGAAAGGAAGGAAAAGATGGTGCCGACAGATGGGGTGTCAATTAGTGAGGGATGAGGCCAGCCGATGTCCTTTCAAAAATAAATTTTCTTCTTGGCTGTAAATTCTGCAATGCGAGACCAGGCACTGGGATGTGGACTGTCTATTAATTAGTCCTTAATAGAACCAAATAAGCTTTTTCCTCTAAAATATGAAACAAGGACAAGAGGCAATGTGAGTTTTCTCACCACCTATGCCCACCACCTTCTCTCTTGTGTGGCCAACAGCTTGGCAACATGCAAATACCACTGCTGCTGCCCCTCACCCTTCTCCTCTGGCCCAGCAGGAGCCGAAGGACTCCTAGGAAGGACATGTGTCACCTATGGCACCCTTTGCTCTTAAGATTCCAATGTAATTGTTCTGTTTCTGCAGAGGCTACTTGAGATTCTTTTTCAGTCCAATAGTAAGTACCCATTGAGGAGACTCTTAAAACTGAAAAAAATATATCTACAGAACAGAGATACCACCAATTCTCTTAAAACTCATGGACTGAATGTTTCTCCCTCCTCATTCATTCATTTTCACATGGCTTCTTTCTCTCATATACAAACATAATTCTCTGTCTTCTTAGAAAGAGGTAAGTCGCTTTGGGAATTGTGACAGTTTGAGATTATTTATGAATTCCAAAAAAAGAGATTGTCTGTAAACTAGTCTGTTTGGTGAGATGCCTTTGAATAAATTATCTTAAGATTAGGGCTTTGATTCAACCACATCAGTAGGGTATAACTCAAGTTAAGTCCCTGCCCCCTTGGTGGACTATATAAACGGACACTCACTGAAGAACACAAATGGAAGATGACACAGAAGAAGATACAGAAGAGAGGACTTGGGTCATTTCAGTCCTACCATGTGACAGAAAGGAGAAGGTTCAAATGTTAAAGCCCTGGGAAGACAGACGAGCTCTATGCCAGCCTACACCTGCGATATGAAGAAGCTGGGCCCTTGGAGCCTTAAGAGGAAGAAGGAAGGAGAGACCAGGCAGAGGTTGCCTGCCAACTTGCTTCAACACATGGCAACAGACTTTGGGGAGAAAGTAAGCTTGAGTTGGACTCTTTAGGGCCTTATAACTCTACGCTTCTACCCCAAATAAATACCCTTTATAAATGCCAACAGATTTCTGGTACTTTGCATTAGCAGCCCTTTGAATGACTAATACAGGAATGGTACCCATGGCAAGATGATCATGCGAATAACACAATTCCACAAAATCAATTCACTGGAATGTGCACAGAAGGACATCCAAACTACTACTCATTTTTTCAGCCAGATTTGCCAACTTGGAAATTGGCACAAAGCCCCAAGTTTTCCCTGGAATTCCTGAACTCAGTGGCATCATGCAGGCATTAGCCCATACTGACTTTCAGGTCTGCCAAAGCTGAATGCAAGTGGATGGGTGGGAAAGGTCAGATATTCAAGGTCACTGAATTCTATAGGTAAGGAAAGATGGGCCAGAGTAAAGTTTGGGCTCATCTTCTATCACTGGTGAAAAAAGCTTGACAGGCTTTAAATTATTTATGCCACAATCTAAAAATGATTCATTTCTGCAAGGAATAGTTCTTGCTTTATAAAAATAGTTCCATGATTTTTAAAAAATGCATTTCTACTGAAGAAACCATGTTCCAACACTACAAAAAAGGTGTTCTGCTTAGAGCAGAACAAGATACACCACTCATCCATCGCTTCTTTCCTTGTTCCCCTCCCAAAGTGAGTCATAGCTCTCCCAGCACACTGTCCTGGGTGGAAGAGATGCTAGGTCCACCAAAGGCAAGGAGACCTGGGGTACCCTACAGGTTAAGCACACCAGGATGGAAAAGCAAAGGGTCAGCTGTCTTCACCAAGGATCTCTAGATGTTCCTTCCAGAAAGCATCCCCGATGATATCACAGTGTGAAGATACTGGCTTAGTCCTGCTCCGGGTCACTGTCTTTTTCTTTCCTTCCATTTCTGCTGGCAGCTTAACTTCTTTGGTTGTGACTTCATCCACCTATAGGTAAAAGTTGAAATACTGACATTGTTACCTGGAGAGTAAGTTTGGGAAAGAAGGGGGAGATGTGTGGAAAGCTCACTCTTTTACTTGTATATTTCTGTCATATATATACATATCATCAATACACATTAATTTCTTTACAATTAAAAATATTTTAGGGAGTTATTATATGATTCCATTTATAAGAAACAGCTGGACTATGCAAATGCAGAGATAGAAAGTAGAGTACCAGTTACCAGGGGCAAGTCAAGGTAGGGGGTGGTGGGGAATGAGGAGTTAATACATTATGGATATAGAATTTCTGTTTGGGTTGAAAAAGTTCTGTTAATGGCTGGTGGTGAGGGTAGCAAAGCATTTGTGAATTTGATTAATCCCATTGAATGGTATGCTTGGGATTGGCTGAGATGGGAAAGTTTATGTTATATACAGTTTCCACAATTTTTTTTTTTTAAGAGCAACTTAAGAGACAATGACAATTAAATGCAATATAAGATCCTGGACTGGATTTAATAATGGAGGAGAAAAGGCACAAAAGAACTTTAGTGGGATATATGAAAAAATTGGAATGTAGACTGAAAATTTCTGTATCAATGTTAAAGTTCTTTACCTTGATAAATGTACTTAAGGTGATGACATCAGTGAAGAACCTTGTTCTTAAGAATATAACACGGAAGTGCCATGTGTTCAAGGAGCATGATGTATGCAACCTACTCTTAAAAGTTGAGAACACTGATAGGCAGATAGATAGATAGATGGATTAATATACAGATGGAGAGATAGAATGATAAAGAAAATGTGGCAAAATGTTAAAACTGGTGGATCTGGGTATCCAAGGGGGGTGGGTATGTTAAGAGTTCTCTTTACGTGTTTTGTATTATTTTTGCAACAGTCCTATACGTTTAAAATTACTTCAAAATAAAAGTTTAAAAAAAAATAAAAAGGTTGTCAAGAAAAAAATATGTTTATAAAAGGTTACATTGCTATATTCTGAAGGAGATCTTAGGAACAAAAAAGGAATATGTTGTTTCAAATTAGCAATAACTATAGAATTAAAGGTATTTCTTCTCTCCCACCTGCATTAAGAAATTATCCAAGTCTGTGCCAAAGAAGAAATGTGTTTTGAAAATAATAATAAAAGAATTGAGGTTGCCGGTGGAATGACCAGCTATCAAGGCACCTCTTGATACCCAAAAACATACATTTTGGAAAAAAAACTATTTGACACAGAAGAAAATTAACTTAGAGAAACCATCAGGCCCAAGAGCTGCTACAGAGAAAATACTGGTAGATTTAAGGATTTAGGTAAATGTACAGACTTCTTACAGAACATTAAGGTAAGTATGACTGTTAGAACATTAAGGATCTCATGAACCTTCTGAAAGTGACAAAACCGTCCTATACAACTCCTGGTGCCTCAGTGAGACATAAATTCCTGGGATGAATGGATCATTTGATGGTATTATCCAGTATGGGAGAGAGTTTTTAAAATGTTCTATGAATGCAAAAATCCTCCTATCTGTACTGTATCCTTTAAAAAGGGTCTTATTACGGTGACAGCTTATGACACAGGAAGAATCAGTGGGCCAATTCTAAAATTCTGTGATTCTACTTACAGAAGGGGAGATCCCAGATCCCTAAGTTTATTCTAACTGGCAAAATGAACCTCAAAGATAATAAATAATCTAGAGAAACTGCTTTTGGAAAGGATCTAGTTCCCATTAGCATCTGGAGTCACATCAGCATAGAGATAGCAGGCAGGACAAGCGGATGGCATGGGCGCTCTTCTTAGGAAAGAACATAGCAGTACCTTCTGCCATATCAACACGGTCCCTTTCCTATACATCGGAGGCTCATTATTGTAGTTGATGTTGAATTCAGAAAACAAAATCTCATTCTTGTCTGCCGCAAGGGTTCCCTGAGGAAATAAAAACAGGTATAAGAAACTCTGGATGTCGTCCCTCGCACCTCACCCTACCTATCTGTTCCATCCTCTATCTAAACTTCCACAATCAAGAAGTGGAAGGAATTTTATTGAACGTTCTTTTTATTTATTTATTTTTCTTTTTTAAAGAGATACTGGGGATTGAACCCGGGATCTTGTCCATGGGAAGCAGGTGCTCAGCCACTGAGCTATACCCGCTCCCCCAAGCTTTCATTTTAAGAGCAGTTCAAATTGTATTTAGATGTCTCAGTTCATAAAATTCTATAGCAAAAACGAGCTCTACAAGTCATGACTGCGATGGGGTGGGAAGAACATAGAGTAACTGTGTACCTATTATGTACTTTGTACATAATGTGTATGTGTATATATTCTCCTCCCCCACCTCCACCTCCAAGCCCCTGCCCAAATGCTTTTGCTCCAATAATTGGATGATCATGTGGCTTTTTTTTTTTAGTCTGCTGATGTGGTGAATTACCTTGACTGATTTTTTAAAAATTTTATGAGGTAACATTGGTATAACATAAAATCTTCCATTTTTGTTTGTTTGTTTTTTGTTACATATCCTCGCCTTTCTGCTTGCTCTTGCTGTGTTCATCTCTCCGCATTCCTCTGTGTCTGCTGTCTCCCCCCGCTGCGGCGATGCGCCGAGCCAGGTCACTGCACAGGCGGCTCTGCCCCGCTTGTGGGCGGGTCTGCTTCCGTTCCCGGGTCTGCTTCCGTTCCCGGGTGGCTTTTTTTTTGGCTCCATTCGCAGGCGGCTCACCCTGCCCGTGGCGGCTCTGCCCCACCCATGGCGGCTTGCCATTCTCAAGGTGGTCCGCCCGCTCGGAGAGGTCCCCGGGAACCGAACCCAGGGCCTCCCATGTGGTGCACCGGCACCCTATCCACTGAGCTATTCAGGCCCCAAAATCTTCCATTTTTAATTGCAGTTTTAAGTGTACAATTCAATGGCATTAATTACATTTACAATGTTGTGTGCTAACATCACCCATTACCAAAACTTTTCAAAAAAGATTTTCTTATTTGATCCTCATAAGCACCCCCATTTTAGAATTTTAGAAATGAGACCTGCATCTTAGGAAGATTATATAACTTGCCCAAGTTTGTTCTTACTCTTCTAAGAAGAAAAACCAAAATCTGAACTTGCCTCTTCCAAAGCCTGGCTATATCTACCAGTATTCCTATTATTGCTATATATAAATCTTCATCATTAGTATTGTTAATGCTACCATTTACTGAGCAATTATAATGTACTAGGCATTGCATTAAGAGCTGTTACAGGGAAGTGGATGTGGCTCAAGCAATTGAGCTCCTGCGTACCACATAAGAGGTCCCAGGTTTGGTTCCCAGTGTCTCCTGGAAAAGACGAGCAAGACGGAGAGCTGGTACAATGTCTGGTGTGGTGAGCTGATGCAACAAGATGACACAACAAGGAGACACAAAGAGGAAACACAATGAGAGAAGCAACAAAGTAGGGAGCGGAGATGGCTCAAGCAATTGAGTGCCTCTCTCCCACATGGGAGGTCCCAGGTTCAGTTCCCAGTGCCTCTTAAAGAGAAGATGAGCAGACACAGAGAGCACACAGCAAATAGACAGAGAGAGCAGACAGTGAGCACAAATAACGAGGGGAGAATAAATAAATAAATCTTAAAAAAAAAAAAGCTGTTACAACACACAATCTCATTTCAGAGTTATAGTCATCCAAAAGTAGCACTGTTATCTAATACTATAAGCTGGGATTTATTAAGCTGACAATGTGCTTCACACTATCCTAAGTGCTTCACACGCATTATACCACTTAATTCTCACCATAAACCTGTGAGGTAGGATGTATTATATTCCACATTTTACCTATAAAGTCACTGAAGCAAAAAGGATAAAATTAAACAGGAGGGGAGTAGATGTGGCTCAAGCAGTTGAGCGCCTGCTTCCCAGGTTCAGTCCCCAGTGCCTCCTCAAAACAAAAAACCAAAAAACAACACGCAAACAAACAAACAAAAAAAAAACCAACTCAGGGAGAGTGGATGTGGCTCTGTGGCTCAGTAGTTGAGCGCCGGCTTGCCACATACACAGTCCAGGGTTCAATCCCCGGCCCTGGTACCTTAAAAAAGAAAAAAATTAAACAGGAGTATGATGTGAGTAGGGTTGTTTGACACCAGAGGCTGCACGCTTACCAATACACAGGGGTCATAAACCCAAAAAATTCTGGGTGCCAAGCAGGTAATGGCAATGAGTGAAAAGGTATGGTGGGGCCTGGCACAGATTTAAGAGCACACACCCTGAGCCAATATGCAACTCCAGCCAGGTGTTACCATGTGACAGTGCAGAGCCAGCGGCATTAATTCCATTTTCCAGCTAAGCAAACTGAGGTTTGGAGAGAAACAGCAACACTTCCAGGGTAACAGAACAAGCAAGCAGCAGAACTGCTACTACTATGATTTTATATCCTTTCAAAGCAAAATTATCAAGAAAGCAAAGAAGAGGGGCCGGCTCGATAGCCCAGTGGATACGGCGCCGGTATACCACATGGGAGGCCCCGGGTTCGGTTCCCGGGGACCTCTCCTAGCGGGCAGACCGCCTTGAGAATGGCAAGCCACCATGGGCGGGCCAGAGCCGCTGTGGGCAGGGCAGGTCACCCGCGAATGGAGCGCAGCCAGCCACCTGCGAACTGAAGCAGAGTCGGCCCGTGAACGGAAGCAGAAGCCGCCCACAAGCGGGGAAAGCCACGCCTGCGCAATGACCACTCTCAGCGCGTCGCCGCAGCGGGGGGGAAGGGGAGATATGTAATAAAATAAATAA
>PVKH010024063.1:0-13710 GCA_004027955.1 Chaetophractus vellerosus
TTTATTTATTTATTTATTTATATATTCTCCCCCCCCTTGCTGCTTGTGCTTGCTGTGTTCATTTGCTTTGCGTTTTTCTGTGTCTGCTTGTCTCCCCCTGTTGCGCCATCCTGCTGAGTCAGCTCACCACGCGGCAGCTTGCCTTCTCCAGGAGGCCCCGGGAACCGAACCCAGGGCCTCCCATGTGGTAAACCGGAGTCCAACCAATTGAGCCACAGCTGGTTCCCCCTGCTTTCTTCTTTTGCCCCTAGGAGTTGTTGGCTGAGCACTGGTGGTGGAAGTGAACTCAGGCTGGTTAGGAATGCTTTGAGTTACCTAGCAGGGTCAAATTACCTCACAGAAACTTCAAACTCTAATTTTTCCAAGAACTTTTCATGAGAGGGCAAAAAAACTACAAGGGTAATATCCCTTTGCCATTTCTCATGTGAGTGCGTATCAGAATGAATGAGAATAAGAGCATCGTTTTTGTTGTTATAGTACCGATAACCATGAAACTCAATGTCTGCAGAGCATTGAAGTGAAAGGGCACTTTCACACATGTCAGCCCACGTTGCCCCATACGGTGCAGGGGCATTGTTATTGCGATTTACAGATGAGAGGCGTTGGGAACCTCTGCACTTCCCTAGAGATGCTGCTGCTATCTGCTGCCATCTGCTGCTCTGCACGTCTGCAACACAGGGAGGGCCCCAGCTGGTGTGTGGCAGAACCGGAAGCTGAATCCAGGACAGTGCTTCCCTCATCCATGCCAGCGCCTAAAATGGGCTATGACACCCGTGGACAGGCAATCACTTTCCCAGACAGGTTTGTGTTCCCCAGCCTGTGGGGCCCAGCAGGGCTCCGAGAGCCTCGGCTTGTTTGCTTGTTTCTTTTATTGTGCTAACACATATGCAACAGAAAATTTCCCATTTTGACCACTTTCAAGTATTCTGTTCAGTGGTGTTAATTACATTCAACACCCTCTTTGTTTACTATACTCTAGCCTCTGACCTCTGACCTAGAACTATCTGTTCCAACCATTTCCTAGCCTGCCGTCCTGGCTCACAACAGAATGAAAGCAAGCTCTTTCCTTGAGCCTTGCTTTCACATTCAGGAGGTCAGTGCAAATGACTGGTGTGGTCATGAGGCTGAGTCATTTTGGCCCTGAAATGAAAACTCAAAAAATACTATAGTTCAGGACACTCACAGCCGGGAAGCAGCAGAACAGGCGTGAGGAGCACTGTCTTTGGTGATTTACTTCTTCCAAGCTGTGTAAACTTAGGCAGATGACTTAACCTCTCTGAGCCTCGGTTTCTTTATCTGTAAAGCAGGGATGATATCTTACAGAACAGTTGGGAGGATTATGTGAGCAAACAAAGGTAAAGCACTTAGGCTAGTTCCTGGCATACATAAGATATGACAGTTCTCATTACTCAGGAGCCAGGAAATTACAGGACAGTCAATCTATTGGGTCACTGGTGTTCCTAGAACTGTCAGCAAGCACTTCCACATTGCCAAAGGGGCAGCGGCCTTCCCTGGAAGGCTCGTTGAACACCTTTGCTTGTGTCTTTCAGGCTTCCACTTCAACAAAGGTCCAAGGATCCAGGCCGGCCACCCCTTCCGCAGGGCATGTCAGCTCATGGTTGACCGAGAGGGCACATCACTAAAGAGCCAAGTTGGTTCTGGCAAAAATAGGAACATGCCAACTGTCTGAGCTTTCTGAATGCCCACTACAGCCTCTCAGAAGCGGCTGAGGTCTGATTCCAGACTTCCCCTAGATCTGGCTGGATTTTACTTCATCTCAGAGTCAGCACTTGATCTTCTCGGTGCGATGACCAGCCCTTCCTGGCTGGGGTATTGTGACAGCCTTTGTCCAACGTGGGTGAAGCCTTTCGAAACAGGGGAAAGCTCACTAGTTAGCTGTCATCCTCCAGTGAGGTTGTGAGTAATTTTACAAGTTGGGCTGAGGGTGCTGGCAGTTCATTTGGTTGAGACTGTTTTATCTACTTGCACAGCATAGTGGGAGATTAAAAGGGGGACAATTTATATAAAAATCTCAGTCGACTGTAGAATTCCTTACAGATCCGACATGGATGATGATGAGAGGTCACACACGGGCACACACACGCACACACCCTCTCCTAGTTCACACATTCTACGCACAGACACACATACCGCACTTGGGCATGCAAGCACACCCCACCACATTTGATAGTGAGGAAAGGACCTCATATGGCCTTGAGAATTGTTTAGGATGAAGGCTCCTTATTTCTGCTAGTGCTTTTGCTCTCCTTCAAGATCTGGCTGTTGCCTCAAAGCAAACGGCATGAGATTGCCTCCTTGGTCTCCACGGTTAACTCCAGCCTGCCGCTCTATCACACAGTTTCCAGAAGGTGGCGCTGCATCCTGCGCGGACCTGGCCTGCCTGTCGCTCCGAGGCGGCCAGAGAGTTACTGTGAAGTCCGGAAGTGTGTCTGCGTGCACACCCAAGCTGCAGCCGTGGCAAACGCAAATGATGACACACAGGCTTGACGAGGCCCTTTATCAGAAGCAACGGGGATCTGGCGTCACCGCACAATGGAAAACAAAGTGCTTCTGCCTGGCTGACCAGAGCTCGCATTTGCTCACTGTTGATTCCCAAACATTTACAGGCAGAATGAGTTCATGTGAAGTTTCTGGACATTACCATGACTCAGATTCACTTTCCCTAAACCAGAGTCAGCTTGACACGTCCCCTCATCTTGGGCCATTACTTGACCATTTAGGTCACCAATTGTAATTATGTTAACTGAAAGGATTCAAGCATTTTCTAAACACTTTTTTTTAGGGCAACACTAACTGGACAAATATGCAGTTTGAGATTTCTGTCACTTGGCTCCCAAAATAGCTTGGCCTTATATATTATTTACATGTTCAAAAGTATACTGGGTAAAAATTCAAGTGAAACTTGCAAAACATTTTTCTGGCAGGAAGCCCCAGAGGGGATGGTTCGTGGGAGACATGCTGACTGGACCAGGTGTGGCAGCGAGAAATGCAGGTGGCAGGTGACGGTGAGGAGGGAGTCAACTGAGAAGCTGGCTCAGAGACTTTTTTTCAGCCAGAAAAAAATAGGGATGACTGGAATTGGTCTGTTCAGGGATTATGGCAGAATTTTGAAATTAGGGGAAAAAAGACAAGATGGGGTTAGAAATTGGAGAGGAACTAAAGAGCTAGGAGAGTTGGAGAAGGTTTGAACAAATGAACAAGAGCAAGCCTGGGTAATACCCTGGATTTATATCAGGCAAAGCACCTGAAGAGAATTAACGTGGGGAGAGGAGGGGCACGAGAAACACTTTCATCTCCAGGAGGGAGCAGGAACAGCAGCCTGAAGTTACCTCAGGTAGCTTGTCTGGGCCATTCAAAGGTGATCCACATGCCAAGACTAGCTCTGCTTGCCTCCAGAGCACTGTCCCTGGCCCTCTTCTACCCATATTTAGAGGGAAACACATCCCCAGGAAGTTCCTTGCATTCCTAGTCCTAGTTCTGGCTAATTGGTCAGCCAGAAATTCTTTCCTCTGATTTTCAGTCCTCTTTCCCATCTCATGAAGTCTCAAATCTCATTGTACCGCAAAAGTTCTCCTACAGAAATCTGGGTCAGTTTGACATTTTATTGTTTATTTATGTATTTTTTTGGTCCCTTTAGGTTTTTGCTAAGAATAAGAATCCTTGGGGACCTGAATAAGTAGTAAACCTTCTTGTGGTCTCTCTTGAGCTCTCTCTTTCTAATCTCCCTGGTTTAGGCCGTCAGGCTGCCCTGAAGACATCTTGTTTTAATGGTATTGGGTGGAGGTAGAAGGGAGAGACAGGAATTCACACACTGAGCACCTTTAAGACATGTAAATTTCAGTACAGCAGCAAGCAAGCAAGCAGACAAAAAATCTTACCACACTTTAAACTTTGTCCAACCAATCTCCCCCCACCCCCTCAGGGCACACCGGAAGAATGACGCTCATATGTGTAATACATTCTCATGGATGTAGGCAACTGATGAGTAATTCTTGGCTTGTGATGTAAATTCTATCCCTCCTCCTTCCCCGCTCATGTTGGGGTAGAAGACAGTGAAAGAACTCTGATTCTTTAAGAGTACCTGTACCTGTGTGTATATGTGTTGAGAGAGGGGAAACAAGTTGCAAAATGAACTTTGGTAAGTAACAGATGATGGCTGATCCAGACACATCACTGAAGCCAGGAAATAAAAACAACTGTCATCAGTACACACACTCCCACAGGGAGAAACACACTTAGGTTTGTCATTTTTTTTTTTAAGATTTATTTTTTATTTATTACATATCCCCCCCTTTCTGCTTATTCTTGCTGTGTTCATTCTTGCGTTCTTCCGTGTCTGCTTGTTCCCACCCCCCGACCGGTGCAGTGACCCGCCGAGTCAGCTCACCGCATGGCGGCCTGCCTGCTCGCGGGAGCTTGCCCTGCTGGCGGGGGCTTGCCCTGCCCGCAGCGGCTTGCCCTGCCCGCAGTGGCTTGCCTTCTCAAGGCGGTCTGCCCGCTTGAGGAGGCCCAGGGAACTGAACCCGGAGCCTCCTATGTGGTAAACTGGCGCCCTACCAACTCGGCTAGAGCCGGCCCCAGGTTTGTCATTTTTAAATCTCTAACGTGTGTAGGATAGGTGATGTGGATTCACACCATGTTAAGGATGGGGAAACTGAGACTCACAGAAGGCTTAAGTCAATTTCCTGAGGTCATGTGGCATGCCAGGCCTACAACTCAGTCTCTACTTCCAATTCATGCCCTTTACACGCCTGCCTCTTATCTCTGGCAAAGTGACTGGGGAAGGCCAGGGACAGGTCTAGAAAGTCCCTCATTCTATTTTCAGGGGAACTGAGGTGAGGTGCCTCCTACAATTCCCAAACACCTGCTAGCAAGACCACAGCCATGTTTCCCAGCTCTCAGGTGAGTGTTCTACATCTGGTGATACTGAGTGATAAATCCAACATTCATAAGACACTCGTGTGTGGCGGAGACAAGAGACTGGCTACAATATTGCTCAGTATTCTCAGTTTGACAGCGCCAGTTTTATGTAATTTAAGAGGCAGAGATGAGAGGCAAGTCCCTGGAATGCCAGCCAGGCTTTTATCACACACCCCTCTTCCCGTCCTGAGAGTTGTTTGCACAGTGGAGATTTCCTGTCTATATTTTTAGTGTCTAATTCACCATGGTTGCTCAAGGAGCTGTGGCCATGTTTTATTGACTCATGCAGATGCCCTGATGCTTCTAATAGAACTGATGACTGTTGAATGGAAATAAGTCATCGTGGAAAGTCCAGGAATTGTCCATAGCTGGCCTTTTGGACTTCTGCTGATATTTCATAATAAAGTTTACGGATAGCTTAACTTCCAGAATTACAAGATCTCATTAGTGACCCTTTTTTTAAAAATGCTGAGTTGGAAAAAGAAAACATTCTGGAGGAAACCAAAAGGGTGCAGCAAACATTCACATACCATTTTTTTTTCTAGTGGCCCCTGCTCTGCACTGCTTTATTCATGCAAACTGGATTTCCTTGCAGGTCTGCGAGGAAACGCCGCATGGTGAAACAGCTGAGTCACAACTTTGATGCTTCTCTGCAATTACAAATGTTATCACCTCATCTGACACGAGAAAGGGTGTTGGTTGGAAATGAAATATACGTTAGGGATAGGCTCTTTGGAAAGAGCAAAATGGCTTCATGACGAGAAGGCTTTTCTCAAAAGCCTAAGATTGTGAAGAGGCAGGAATCATCTCACTTCCTCCTTCCACAATAATGAAAATATCAAAATAAACAACATCAGACATTTGTCATTCCATCAACATGCTTTCTAGTCATTTTGTTCCATGTCCTCAGCACGTGACTGGCTAACACACCATGCCAGCCACCCTATCTCACGTTTTCTCATATCTTCTTCGCTGTTCACACTGTCTGAAGACCTTACTCAAAACCATCTTCACTATGAAGTCTCCTTGTCCCCCTAGTAGATATTTCTTCATGGTATGTATTTTGCTTCTGAAAAAAATTTTTTAAACTTATTTTCAGATCATTCTCTGGGTCTATCATGTATCCAACCGATTGGAAGCTCTTTGGTAGTAGAGATAATGCCTTCTAATACCTTCTTATTCTCTCTTGTGCTTCCTCCTTCCCATGGGCTGGCTTTGGTGTGAACAGCATCCAGCCTCAAATTTCACATATATCCAAGTTATACCAACCAGATACCCTCCCAGCCAAACGAAGAACAAAGCCGCCTCCCCCAAAAGTATGTGGTGAATGACCCCCCAAAATAGCCAGGACATGCAAACGAATTAAGTTTCAGATTCCACCTCTACCAAAATATGACCTTGCTGATACCATCTCCTTATTAGATGACAAATGCGGATGTTTCTATTTCATAGTTGCTATTTGCCACATGCTTCCTGGTCAGGTTTCCAGGTAACCTTAATGGCTGTGCTTCTGGGGAAGGAGGGGTAGAAAATAACTCACCTCTTCAGTAAGTGGTTTTAAAAATATACCAGCATTTAAAAGCTTTTAAAGAGCAGCTCTCTCCTTCCGGCCGCTCAGACCCTGTTTGCTTTGTGATAGCCCCCGAAACGCTTCGCGCTCTGCAACATCTGACTGGGACAGAAGGCAGATTTAAAGTCCAGAAGATTGATTTTTTTCTTTTCAGGGCTTTCCATGAGGGGCGTGGGAGAGAAATCACTTTGGGAAGCAGTGGTCAGCGAGGTTTACTGCACCATATGCTCTTCATTCATGGTTAAGGCTAAAGAAACTCTCTCAGCAAGTGAATCCCAACCCACAGAGCAGAGCAGTTTATCCTGGAGGTCCTAAGCTGACAGGGCATCAGGAGGGTCAGAAGTTGGGGCTGTCACAGCCTTTATCTCACTCTCATTTCCATCCAAAACTTGCAGGGGAAATGTGCTCAAATTGCTCACGTGTTTTGATTTGATGAGACCACAGCGTGGCTACCCAGGTTTATTCTGGCACAGTTAGAATCCATGGTTCAAACTAGGACTGACATCTAGTTTTGGAAACTGAGAGTTTTCCCCTCTGCCAGGGCTTGGAGTTTACCTTCCCTAGAGCATTGAGCAAGAACCTCGTGTTTACAAAAATCCCAGATCCCATGATCTCTTCCTGTCAGGGGAGGAGTAGAAGGAGAAGGTACATAATGTCAAGTACATCTTACACCCTCTCTCCCTTGGTTCTTGCTCAGCACGAAGTTACCAAGGAAAGAATAGCTGGGGTGCTGGAGGTCGGCATGTATTGGATGTTTGAGCTCTGAAAATATAATCTTAAAATTCTCACTGTAGATCAAATCCTTAGATCTTCTGCATATAGTTCTATGGTTTTGAAAATTACTCCTAAAAGCTGTATATAAATCAAATTTAAAAACCTACACTCAAGAGTGGATATGGCTCAAGTGGTTGAGCTCCTACTTCCCACATGGGAGGTCCCAGGTTCAGTTCCCAGTGCCTCCTGGAAAAAACAAGGGCGAACAACAAGCAAAACAAAACAAAACAAAAACAACTCAGGGGAGCTGTTGTGGCTCAGTAGTTGAGCACCAGCTTCCCACACACGAGGTCCCAGGTTTAATCCCTGGTCCCCAGTACTTAAAAAATAAACAAACAAAAACCCCTACACTCTATTTCTATGTATTTTTTGTTTGCATTAGACCTTCTCTGTGTTATCATAGTCTGAGTCTTAAAATAAAAATATTAATGCCTGTTTTATATAGTGGGTCATATGGGACCTAATTAAAATTTGCACATGTGTTTTTTTAGAAGACATTAGAGGCTGGGGATCATGGAATTTTTTATATGTGTGAAGAGAGAAACCATGCATATGTATTTGTATATGTATGTGTATGTGTATAGGGATATGTATATGTGTATGTGTATGTATATGTGTATGTATATGTATGTTCCATCAACTCCATGAAAGTGAGAATTCCAAACCACAAACAAAATAAGGAACAAACTTTTATCATTTGGCTTTGAAGACTGAATCACTATGTTTCTACAATTTCCTTAGGCAATTGGGGGTGTGTAAGGGTGAAACAACAGGAATTAAATGATGCATGTTAAGGCAGATTGAGGCTCAGCATTCTCAGGTTTCCAGCAGGCCTTAACTCTCTGAGTCACATTGATTTTGGTGGAAAATTCATGGGGGAGGGATTGGGGTGAGGTGGGGAGGGATGGTAAAAACCAAAGTATAGGACTCTAGAAAGCAGAACCTGGTAATGACCTTTAGAATCCCCACAAACTCAAAGTATTAAGATGTATTTTCCCCCACTCTACCAAATACACATATAATCCCTAATAAAGGCTATACAAAGCAACAACATAAATGTAAAAAATTCTCCCTGCTCACCACCTGGTTGATTAAAATGCTTTAAAAATTTCCTTTCCCTTTGTGATTTGCTGCAACCTTAAGTGTTCCTCGGTCTTCCTGTTAGCGCATCTAGCAAGGCGGGGTGAGATGGGGAAGGGCAGCTGTGGAGTGGTCAAGTGAGGGTGTAGGTGGAAGGCTGGGGACAGCTCTAGCTGGAGGGGTAGCACATCTGTCTTGCTGAGCGCCAGAAAAAAATAAAGGGAAAGCTCGCTCGTGCAAGAGCTCTAATGTGGGTGGATGTCAAAACGTATAGAACAGCTCCTTGTAGGCCCTGAGTGTTGGGCACTTAGTTTATGATTTGTACTTATTCATATTCTAGCTGGAAGGCTGGAGGTAAACAGTCAGCTCATTAGGAAAAATAACCAAAGTGCTAAATATAATGGAGGAAGAAGGCAGCAGATCCCAGACAGACGAACACGGCTCACTGTCCTTTATGGGAGATCAGAGGCCAAACCAAACCAATGCTTCTGTCCCTCAAAGGTCAATCGAGGGCTTTGTCAGATCAGGAAGGGAAAGGAATTTTGAATGGCCTTTAGTGGAACACACAGAACTCTGGCCCCTGAGACTGAAATAGGGATCCGGAAACATGTGTAGCAACAGCCTGTGTACACAATGTTTAGAGAACAGACGGCACCCTCTATCCTCTTTTTATTTTTTTATTTTTCCTTGCTTTTTATGGGGACTAATGTTTATCTGTAGTTGGAAAAAAAGATGATTAAAAAATAAATCAAGAAAAAGACAAAAGAAAAACAGAAAAAATTATTTTAAAAAATAAATAAATCAGGGAGCGGGTGTAGCTCAGTTGGTTGAATGCCTGCTTCCCATGTATAAGGTCCTAGGTTCAATCCTCAGTGCCTCCTAAAAAAAAAAAAAAAAAAAAGAGAAAGAAAAAATCGAACCCAAACAAAAACCTGTCTCAATTGCAATATAAAACAACCAAAAGCTGAAGTTCTTTATTTTTGCATAGAACAAAAGAATGTTAAATAATATTTCTTGTTGGATGTTATTCTGAAAACTATTTAGGAAATATATTACAATTACAATTTCATTCTAAGTATTATTGTTTGCATCATAGATCACATTGCCTAATGGCAGCATGGGGAATGTATTAAATGTGTGTGTGACAGAAAGAGAGAGAGATCTCAAAACAAAACAAACACAACTGTAGATCAGCAGTAAACTTTTTTTTTAATCAAGAAGTTGTAGGTTTATATAAAAATCATGCCTATATACCACCCTACTATTAATACTTTGCATTATTGTGGTACATTCGTTACAAATGATGAAAGCACATTTTTATAATTGTACTATTAACTATATTCTGCGGTTTACCTCAGGGGTCATTGTTTGTGTTGTACAATTCCATGGGTTTTCTAAAAAATGTACTCTAGTAATATATATACAACCTAAAATTTCCCTTTTTAACCATATCCAGATATATAATTCAGTGCTGTTAGCTACATTCACAATGTTGTGCTACCACAACATTGAAATATATTGTTAAGCAGATTCACAATTGTTTTTGACCTTCAGTTTCCTTTGCTGAATCCTATCTTCTATGCTTACCATCTGTGTGTATGTGTGAGAGAGAGAGAGAACTTAGAATAAACACTGATGCTTCTCTGTCATTTTATATCTTCTGTGAGTGTTATGAACATGAGGGACTCTCTGAAAACCTGGGAATTGTGCTTCTGTTGCTCCTGAGTCTCCTTTAGTTTTCAGTCATCACACAGTTCTTGTTTGTTTTGTTGACTTGCTTTTACTAGATTAGCAACCTCAAGGACTCTGTGCTCTTCAGATGTTGGGTTGTGATGAGAAGATCAAGCCCAGAGAGCAGAAGACCTAATGCTTGGCCTGGCCCATGCCCACTTTGTAGTCTGTGACCTCGTATGGGTACTTCCCTGAGAGTTGGCTTTTGCATCTGCCTGTATCACAGAGTTGTGTTGAAGATGGAACTAAATTTTAACTATGAAATCACTACTAGAATGTAAATTATGTGCTATTATTACTAAAGTTTCTATTTCATACCAAGGCAAAGAAACCTTGGTAGTCATTCATTTGGCATGTTTTCTTTTTATTCCTAGCATTCATTTTACATGTTTTTTCCTTCTATTTCTGTCTATGGTTTGCTTCGAATTTTATAATGATATTATAGAATTTTAAAATGATGTTGCCATTGTTGAATCATAACTGAGTCAGCCATTGAGAATATGAATCAGCTCAAACTCAGGAAAGAGTCATCTCAAGTCCAGTAGGACCTGACGCTATGAAGTCAACTTCTGTTGGAGATGAAGAACCTTCCTTCACTGTAAAGTTCTAAATGAAACCCTATGACAAAGTAGTAAGTACCAAAGCTAGAACTTCCAGGGCAAATAACCAGGGAACTCAATAGGCAATAAATAAAGAGTCAGAGGAATTTACAAATAGCTACAGAGGGCAATTTTCAGCCTGCAGGCCTAGTAACCTATAATCATCCTTGAAGACAAGAATATTGTAATCTCAGCAAGCTGAATAAAGGAGGCCAGTGAATCAACTATATGATTCTGCAATGGCTTGCCTTGTAGTTCAGAAAGTTTGCTGACAATAGGCTCTTTCTCTCTGCTCTTTCATTGAAGCCCAGAAGGGTTGAACACCTGTTAGAAGCTCATGTCTCAATCAAAGTCCTTAAACATCAATCATTATCTTCTGCCATGTTTCTATTTTGATTGTTATGTTTATAAACCAGCAATTTCATCATGAAACCCTAATGCAGGGAGTCTCAGTCTTTGATTTTGAGCCATGGCCCCCTTTGGAAGTCTGGTACAGCCTACGGATCCCTTCTCAGATGTTTATAAAAGCATAAATACACATAGGATACTAATGAAACCAATGATATTGAAGGATAGTTATCAAATACATTTTTAAAATGTGTGATATAGGGAGTGAAGGTGGCTCAAGTAATTAGGTGCCTCCCTCCCACATGGGAGGTCCTGGGTTCGGTTCCCGGTGCTTCCTAGAAAGAAGACAAGCACGCAACAAACAGACACAGAGAACAGACAGCAAGCACAAACAATAAGGGGGGGGGGGAGAAATAAATAAATAAAAATTGTAAAATGTGTGACATAGTAACATAGACACTTTATTAATATATTAAACAAGATCTATTGGTGGGTTTAATAAGCATCATACCTTCAAAATATTGATGAATGTAAATGATATTTCAAAAGACTGGTAACAATTGTTGGTGACAAAGTCACAGATAGCTATTGTGGTTTGATAACCTACCTTCATAATTGAACGAAATGCCAAATTTCAGTTACAAGTTAATGAAAATAAGGAAGTGTGGTTTTTTTTCCCCCGCTTGCCAAGATATAGATCCTGGAATTCTGTATAAGAACTCGTTGAGTGCCTTTGCCAGTTAAGCTCACCTGCCAGAGAGACTTCTTGTTTTTTTTTAATTAAAAAAATTTTTTTTGCCTTTTAAAAAAAAATTTATTATACATCCCCCGCCACCCCCCCTTCTGCTTGTTCTTGCTGTGTTCATTTTTCTCTGTGTTCCTCTGTGTCTGCTTGTCTCCCCCTGCCGGGGCGACCTGTCGAGTCAGCTCACCGCCACAACGGCCCGCCTGCTCTTGCTCATGGGGGCTTGCCTTTGCCCCTGGCGGTGTGCCCCACCCGCGTTGGCTTGCCTTCTCAAGGCGGTCTGCCCATTCAAGGAGGCCCGGGGACCAAACCCGGGGCCTCCCATGTGGTAAACCGGCGCCCTACCAACTGGGCTACAGCCGGCCCCAGAGTGACTTCTTGACTACTGGCCCAAAGGACCCTCACATGGACTAATAACATCTTCACAACTCAGCCCAGCTGGCAGACTTCCTTAGCATAGAGTCTAATGGCAAGAAATGAAGGTGAAATTCATTTGGGAATTAGAGTCAATGTATTACTTGAGTTTTTGTTTTGCTAAAGTGATCAGATATCCCTACAACAGATAGTCAAGGTTTTAGACCACTTTTCAAAATAAGTGTTTAGAATTGTCTTGACTCCATTTTAGGGCTTCCAGACCCCTTGAAGGAAGCTGAGACAGCTGGCACAAAGTGGTGTAACAGCCAGAGGAAGGGAAAGCAGGGCCCACATCAAGATGCGGCATGAGAGTGGGAGTGGGAGCCGGGAAAGCCCGGGCATTGCAACAGCACAGACCCTGCAGTTTCACACAACTGCGTCTCTGCAGGCCCTGGGCAGCCATAGAGCGTGGTTCAAGAGAGGCAGTTTCACCAATTTCACGGAGACATTTGCAACCACTTCCCCAGCATGAACTGAGATACCACATCTATAGAAATAAAAATGAAACCTACCCTTTTTTTAGTTTAGGGGAACTGGTTTTATTTTAGGGGCTAAAAGGACAGAAAAGATATGGTGAAGTCCACAATTAGACAATATCTATATAGAACATATTTTCAAGACAACAAAATAATTTAATACGCCTTAGAAACAATATGCTTTAATCTTTTCAGTGATGTAGTTTTTAATTTTTGCATTGTTTTTTAAAAGTGACATTGCTATATATTTTGTTAATGTGTACAATGTTTGTAGTAAGTTATATCGACATAGACCAAATAATGTATATATGTATGATATACAGACATATGTGCATATATTTGTATATATATTGTGTGTGTGTGTTATTAGCTAATACCTAGGAAAGAAGAATCACTTTTAGAAAAAAATTAAAAGAATGATAAACCAAAGGGATAATACCTGAGTGGTCCTTTTTATTAACTCACTTGTTCCTGAGTCACACATAGTATTTCCAGACAAATGTCTATGGGGACTGCACATGGTCTGATAAGGGTTGAGTCAAAACTGGATGAGGGAACTGTTATGAATTTTAAAAAAGGAATTCAAATTGTATTGTAGGTTTAGGAAATGTGGAAATGAGATCATATCAGAGAACAACAAATTTCCTTTTACTTTTGAAAATAACCGCTTCTCTGAAATTGTAAATAGTATGTACTGCTGCTGGGGGCAAACACTCAGGATGGGGAGCAGCCACACCGAATAGCACCCCCTGTGCTCGTCACTGGCCCATGGAGCTCTCAGTTTCCATTTCCTCTCACGGAAGTTTGATGATTAAGAGTGCCAGGCATAGGTCTATCCAGGGATGTAGTTTACAATTCAACGGTGGGACATTTAAATGGCATTGCAGGGGGAAATGGATGTGGCTCAGGTGATTGGGCTCCCATCTATCATCTGGGAGGTCCAGGGTTCGATTCCCGGGGCCTCCTGGTGAAAGGCAAGCTGACCCACACAGAGTGCTAGTCCACGCAGAGAGCTGGTGCAGCAAGATGATG
>PVKH010024064.1:0-13711 GCA_004027955.1 Chaetophractus vellerosus
AAACAACATGAAGACGACCCCGAAGGCAAAGACCTTTCTTTCTCACCGTTTCCACCAGTCTCTCCCCCCACGGCTGGGATGGGGCATGATTTTCTGCTACTTCAAAGAGAAAGGCAAGGAAGACTGTGCCTCTATCTCCAGTGTGCCTCCAGCCGCCTACTGCAGCCCACAGCACTCTGCGTACCTCAAGAACAAGTATTTGAAAAAGGCCGCTGCAAACCTTACCTTTTCACAGGAGGTGGTGTGGCAACGTGGGTTGCCCAGTATTCCTTACAGCCAGTACAGCTTTGACCACCTCTACAACACAGACGACATCATCCAATCTCCCAAGATCAGGAAGGCCCGACCTGAGAAACCTGTCAGCGTCAAGTTCTTGGATTCCTCAGGTCCCTCAGCAAGGGTCACCTCCCAGCCTGTGAAGACAGAAAGCTCTGCCAATCTTAAAAAGAAGCAGAAGATACCGAAAACAGCAAGAGCAGTCCAGGAAACGCCTCGCCCTCGCATCCTTCGTCCCTGTAGGGACCCATCTACGCTGGGCCTGCTACTTTCTCCAGACGTGAACCTGGAGGAGAGGGAAACCTGGCTTCCACCTCCTGAGAAGGAGGCCAGAGCCTGGGAGGCCATTGTGCTGGAAAAACTGACCAAGCGCACGGCCCGGTGGATCCAGAACAAGCGCCCTCTAAGAACTGGTGTATCCCCCAACAAGTGGCAGAACTTCCTGCGCCAGCAGTACGACTGGAGCCACATCCGGGATGAGCTCACCTCCGCCAGTGACCTGGAGCTCCTGAAACTGCTGGAGGAGGAAGAGAGAGCAGAATTTGAGGATCAAAGTATTATCCTGCCACCCGAGGAGAAAGAGAAACCAGAGCTGCTGCTTCCTGTTTACTACAGGTAGACTAGATGGGGCCTCAGACTTGCCTTTCAGATTCCCTGGCTCCCCTTCAAGGACCCCTGGGTGGGCTCACACTCATTTCAGAACGCACTCTTCCATCAATCCCTTGTGTTCTCATCGTCAATCTACTCTGACTGATTTCCTTTAAGTACGATTTCTCAATCCTGGCACTATTGGCATTCTGGTTGGATAACTCTTTGTGGTGGGGCTTGCCCAGTGCATTATAGGATGTTTAGCAGCATCCCTGGCCTCTACCCACCGATGCCAGTAGCAGCCCCCAGTTGTGACAACCAAAGATGTCTCCAGACACTGACGAAATCCCCCCGTTGAGAACCACTGCCTTAAAGGGATGAGGTCTCGGTGTCCCCCAGAAGACTTTGCTATTCTGTTGATGCAGTTACTGCCGAGGGTATATATGGTGAGAAATATGTGAGGTTTGAGGTTCAGCCTCACTTTGAATAAAGTGCCAGTGAGTCACTGGCTCAAAAACTGACCAGCAAAAGGGCAGAGGACTAAATACCACCCAATAGAGTGGACACTTCTAAGAGATTGCTTCTTTCTCATTTGTAGGTAGAGGGAAGCCTGGAACTAGTATAATATCCTTGAGTCCCCAAAGTGAACTAAAGATAAGTGAAAATCCACTGATTTATTCATTTATTGGACAAATATAAATTGTGTTCCTGCTACTTTTCCAGGTATTCTGTGAGGTGCTAAGAATAAAGCGTACAATGACACAGATGGCCCCATCCTTTAAGGAGTTTTACAGCTCCCTCCTGGGGTGGATGAACATTAAATAACCATATACTTAATAAAGTGCGGTAATAGAGCTGTGGGGTTCCCTTCCCCAGGTCCATAAAACCTCTAAGGGTACCAATGTTAAAAAAGGTTGGTGCTGGGAGCAGGATGCTCTATCATGCTGCCCAGTGGCTGCAGAAGGAGTGGCTACATCAGTGGAGAGGGAGGGTGGCTGTGGATAGGCCCTTCTGGCAGCTCCATGTTCAACTGGCATTTTGGTGGCAAGGCCAGGAGCTAAACACAGGTGTTCTTTAGTTGCTCATGTGTGTATGAGCTTAGCTTGAAGAGGGAAGGGGGTGAGCTGTGGACATGATGGAGAGGTCAATCTCCTACCCTTTCCCCCTTCTCTCCCCCTTCCACCCCTGCCAAGATTGCCCAATTACTTGCCACAAGTGCAGAGAGATGAAATAGTGCCCAGCAACAATAAAACCACTGAAGATATCAGTGCAAAGAGGCGCTACTACCAGATCCAAAACGAGAGCTCCTTCCGACAGGTGAATCCCCGAGCTGGAAAGTTTGCTTACTCCACGGACAACACCTTTGAACAGGAGATTTACTTTGGTAATAGATCTGGGACCCTGAGGTGGGGGCTGAGGTGGACATGGAGCAGGGAGGTAGAAAGAAATGGGAGAAGGACATTGTGGGTTCATGGCTTATCTGGACTCAATCAACCTCTCACCCTTGGATGACCCAGGTTTTCATGGCAACATCCCCTAGTTACTAGCACAGGAGGTGGGTGGAAAGGGGCAGTGGTATCTGATGCAGAGGGAACAGTTCTCCCACTTCCTCCTTTCTCTAAACCACTATCTTACTAGGATGTGAGGGAGGGTGGGATTATAAAGCAGGCAAGATTTGACTTTGGGAAAACCTACATCTTCTCTATCCACCCTTCTCTCTTTTCTCACCTTGAGACAGTCCCTCAGTGAGGTGATATGTTGGAGGAAAAAATCACAGGCTTTGAAATAAGGCAGATCTGGGTTTGAATCCTGCCTTAGCCATTTCCTAATAAACCTTCAGCAAATTGCATAATCCCTCTGAGCCTTATGTACCTTATTTGTAAAACACTGTTAACAAAAATGTGCTTCAAGTAAAGAGTAAATGAGAAGCATTTATAATGCTTCTTGCCCAATGCCTGGAATGTAGAAGATGCCCAATGAATGTCTACTACCTAATCCATCCATCTTACCATCCTTTAGATGCCTAGGTTTCCAGGATACCTTATCTAGGTCTGCATGTTCGAAGCTGTTTTTAGTTCCCTATCCTTGTCTTGCTCCTAACTTCTGTCAGCTGAAAATCTTTTTAGTGTTAAACAAAACTATTCAGGCTAATGTATTTACAATTGATAAGAGATTAATTAGATACCCCCCTTCCTAGGGGACAATGCCTTTAGATTAGGTTCTGACTTACTGACAGAAAACATCGCTATTCTTGGCTACCAGGTCTCTCTGAAGCTTCTCTATGAGACCAACAGCTGTGACATTCCTAAGCAACAGTGACCTTCAAGGGATGCCCCACAGCATGGTAGATTAGGGCAAAAGAGAATTGGGTCTGATCCTGGTGACTAGAAATCCAGGAAGAGAGGCAGGAGGGAGGTGCCAGGGAATTCATTGATTTTATGTTCACAGACAAAGTCCGGATCATCCACCAGATTGGTGCAAAGAGAGACCAAATTTTCCTGGAAAACCTCAATCGGTATAATAAGCAGCTGTCTAAGGTCTTCCCTGAAACCCCAGAAAAGTGGAGCTCCCAGCCAATTCCTGAAGCACGTAAGCAGGAAGCTGATAATGGGGGGCAATGATGGACGTGTGGCTATTTCTTTAAGGTCCTGATTCATGGGCTTGGGCACTGCCAGCATCTAGGGGAGTTCCTGCCTACCATCTCAAAAAATTATAAAATACTAACTGTAACAAGGAAGAGTCTCAATGGAGCATCTACTCAGTTGAAATCAGATATAACTGAGGTATAACTAAGTGGTTTAGGGCCAATAATGACAAATGAGGCAAGTCCCATCTTAATGCCTCCAGGCTTGGAAATATATCAAACCTCCGACACTGCCCTTGTGCTAGCTCTACCTACCCTCACACTCCATACTCAGGACCATACCTGCCTCAGGCCTGAGAGTCTTTCTCTGTTGTAAATGTTTCACAAGTACATCATTCTTCATTCTGTAAGATAGACAGGTTAAAGAGAAAGAAGGGGGCCAAGAAATGAGCTTATGAAACAATATGCGCCCATCCTCCAAAAGATTATGTCTATACTTCCCATGACTCCTTTCTTTGCAGTGTCACTGTTCAGATGGGACCCTTGCCGTACAAAAACTAACAGCAGTAGGGACCCATACTTTTTCCCTCCAGCCTCAAACCTCTGTCTCTGGTGCTATCTGGCTAGGCAATAGCCACAGGGTAGAGGAGGTGCTAATGGTGGCAGCTTCCCCCAAACTCCCACACCCTCTTTCTTTGTTAAGGACCATCACTATGATGCAGGGGACAAAATACCCCAGACAGGCCTTGAGTCAGGTCCTGGCAAGCTACCTTCTGGGGCTTCAGGTACTTCATTAAAACTGAGACACTAATCATTCCTAAAGCAAGACACTTCTGTGAAACTTAGGAGATTCTGTTAATATGCTTTTAAACCATTAAGTGTTGTATAAACTCAGGGCATTATCATTAGTATACTATCTCCCATAAGCCAACTCCGTTCTCTATGTCTTCACCTCGGAAAATAGACAAATCTATGGAGACAGACAGTAGCTTAGTGGATGCCAGGGGCTCAGAGGCAGGGGTAATAGGTATGGGGTTCCTTTTGGAGGTAAGGAAAAGGTTCTGAAATTAGATGTTGGTGATAGTTGTGCAAATCCATGAATATACTAAAAACCACCAAATTGTACAGTTTAAAAAGGAAGAATTTTACAGTATGTATATACTATAAAGTATGGATTACATCTCAAAAAAACTGTTATTAAAAAAAATCCTCTGAGGAACTACTGCAAATTACAGAGGCTTTCAACTGCCTACCTTTCATGCTTCGCAGGTACTTTTTTCCCCATTGGTACTGTTTACCTGCCCTTAGGATACAGAACATTTAATGGACTGGTGCTGTAGGAGTTTTCACTCCAAAGCATTTTGTTTTTGTTTGTTTGTTTGTGTAATAGTAATTAAAATCTCTCTGGGGGAAGTGAAGTCAGAATAGTATTATATTCACACCTTCTTATAACCATCTTCTTTATCATCTCAGGAAATGGAGTTAGGTATTTGAAAGAACCTAAAAAAAGGGAAAAAAAAAAAAAAAAAAAAAAAAGGAAAATTCCTGGGCCTTATATGTGGTGGTACATTTTTTCCCTTAATTTTGCTTAAATTGAAAAACCCGGAGGATTATTTCTTTATAATAATGAAAATTCACAAGATAAGAAATTATTCATTACTACATAGCCTTCAATTCCCCCCAATTTTTATGTAAAATGCTTCTGTATGCCCAGAAGAGCATTACAGATTCTTTACACACCATGCACAGGTTGTGTGGTACAAGTTACAATACAAGACATCATTTGGTTCTGCCCTCAAAGTGTACTACACCTTTTATCCTAGAGAAAATGAAAGAGTAGGTTCTTTTTCTTTGTGTGCTCCCTTTAGATGATTTTTTTTAAGGAGGTACCAAGCATTGAACCAGGATCTTGTACATGGGAAAGAGGCGCTCAATCACTTGAGATATATCTGCTTCCCCCTTTAGATGATTCTTGGCATGGAAATTGGCTAGAAGGTGTGTTCCTACCAGCTTACAACTCAAATGACTGGTTGTGAAGTAGATGTTGGCAGTTGCGTTTGTTTTTTCTGTCATAACCATCAAAATAGTTTGTGTGCTGCGTTGGTATCCATCTTACTAGGCTAAGTCATTTTCTTCAATATTGACCTTTGGTCTAGATAAAGAGCAGCTTCCACCCAAGGGCATAAAACTCCCCAAGAGCCCAGACTCACAGCTGGTCCCAAATGATAAAGTAACCATACTTGGAAGGAACAGAAGTGGTTGATAGTGACAGACTGGAGCCCTTGGACCCACAGTCCCTTTCCCTTTTGGTGTGTGTTTGCTTTAAACTAACCAATCCTTGACTCCCCCAGGAAATCTACTAACATCCACCCCTGGGCCACAATAAAGGTACAAGCCTACAGGTCCCTCTCACTCTGCCTGTGATTCCCACCTGCTGGTTGAATGCCCTAGGCTGATTGCATTTCCCGTAGACCCTTCATGGACCCCTCTCTCTGAGACTTGTGAGTAACATGCTATCTTTCTTCTGTTCTCAAATTTCCAACTGTTATTTGTCTTAAGTGGGAAAAACTCATCAGAGGTGCTAAGATCTTTAAAATTTGGCAGCTTGTAGCACCATTACTCCCCCAAAATTTTGTATGACCTTACACTCCCATTATGTCACACCTGATCTCCATGAGACCCAAATTTAAAATCCAACTTGAATAATTCGAAACAATTTCCACAGAGCTTAAATATCAGAGTCTTAAGACTTTCTCACCACAAACCCATTTTCACTCCTTGAGCAGGGAGATATAGGGACAATGGGGTTAATTCAGCTACTTATCTCCTCCCTGGGAAGGATTGCAAGTAGGCTGAGAGGAGATAAGTAGGGAAGTGTCATGTGGCAAAACATCTACTCAGCAACCTGTCTGGACCTGGTACATCCTGCACTGCAAAAGAAGGAAGCCCTCAGCAGGGTCACTAAGCGCTCCAGCATGGCCACAGATGCAAAGCTTATTTGGAGGATATGCTCTGTATGAGCGTCTGAGCTACACTCTCCTGGAGTCTCACAGAACTCTCTTTACATTAGAAATAAGAAATGTTATTACCCTCCTTGCTTAAATGAAAGAAAAGATTCAGAGCAAAAGTAAAGAGGTGGGAGTTGGAATGAAATCGTGGAAGGAACAGAAATGATTGACAGTGACAGACTGGAACATAAGACTGAGAGACAATGTGGCATTCAATTTATTAAGTTTGGAAATTTTTTCATCTCTCTTTCCTTTTCTTTCTCCACACAGCTTCACTTCTGAGAATGAGGCTTTCTGAATCTGATACCATAGAGGACATTAAGTCCTGAAAACAAAACTAGAAGTATTTTTATATAACAACTATATATTTACATAGCTATAATATTTACGGTTTCTTTCTGTTCTCAAATTTCCAACTGTTATTTGTCTTAAGTGGGAAAAACTCGTCAGAGGTGCTAAGATCTTTAAAATTTGGCAGCTTGTAGCACCATTACTCCCCCAAAATTAAAAACATTAAAAGGAAAATTTACGAGTTTCCAGAAAGATGGCATTGGAGTAGGTAGGTAGTGCTCAACTCTCTCACAAAAACAATGGAGAAAGGGCCAAAAGCTGTCCAAGGGACCTGCTTTGGGGGTCTCTACAATACAATATAATTGGAGACTTTAATACACCACTCTCAGTATTGGACAGAACATCTGGACAGAGGATAAATAAACAGGGAGCTTGAATAATATGATAAATGAACTAGACCTCACAGGCATTTATAGAGCATTGTACCCTAAAACAGCAGGATACACATTCTTTTCAAGTGCTCATGGATCCTTCTCCACAATAGACCATATGTTGGGTCACAAGACAGGTTTCAAAAATTTTAAAAAGACTGAAATTGTACAAAACACTATCTCTGATCATAACAGAATGAAGGTAGAAATAAATAATGGACAGAAAAAGGGAAAATTCATAAATATATGGATATTAAACAACATACTTCTAAATAATCAGTGGGTCAAAGAAGAAATTGCAAAAGAATTCAGTAAATATCTTGAGACAAATGAAAATGAGAATACAACATATCAAAACCTGTGGGACGGGGCCGGCTAGATAGCTCAGTGGATAAGAGCGCCGCCGGTGTACCACATGGGAGGCCCCGGGTTCGGTTCCCGGGGACCTCTCCGAGCGGGCAGACGGCCTTGAGAAAGGCAAGCCGCCGTGGGCAGGGCAAAGCCACCGTGGGCAGGGCAAAAAGCCGCCACGGGCAGGGTGGAGCCCCCACGGGCATGACAAAATCACCTGTGAAACACGGAGCTGCCACCTGCGAAGCACGGAAGCCGGGCAGCCAACAAAACACGGAACGCTGCTGCCTGCAAAACATGGAGCGGAGCCGCCCGTGAAAATGGAATGGAGCCACCCATGAACGGAGTGAGCCGCCTCCGCGGAGGGCCGACTCGGTGCATTGCCACAAAGACGGGGGAGACAAGAAGCAGACATAGAGGAACACAGAAGAATGGACACACAGCGGGAGCAAGCAGAAAGGGGGGGGGGGCTATGTAACAAAAAACAAAACAAAACAAAAAAAAAAACCTGTGGGACACTACAAAGCCAGTGCCAAGAGGGAAATTTATAGCTGTCAATGCTTACATTAAAAAAGAAGAGCTAAAATTGAAGATCTAACTGAACTAGAAAAAGAACAGCAAACTAATCCCAAACCAAGCTGAAGGAAAGAAATAGTAAAGATCAGAACAGAAATAAATGAAATCAAGAAGGAAAAACAGTAAAGTAAAAAAAAAAAAACAAAAGTTGATTCTTTGAAGAGATCAACAAAACTGACAAACCCTTAACTAGACTGACAATGAAAAAATCAGAAATGAATTTTTATAAAACTTGATAAAAAATGCACACACTTCACTTGACATCTCTAGCACCTTCAGCTTTCTTTGCCTGGTCTGTTTTGGCATCTCTCTTTTCTGCAGGGTTATTCCCATCCTTGCCAGCATCAGCTTTCCCTTTTTTCCCTTTGGGTACCTTCTCTCCCCTTTTAGGCTTGGGTTCTGGCTGTGGAGGAGCAGGTTTAGCAGAAAACCATGCAGATCTTCTCTGTGGTTCATCCTTTACTTTGGCTTTATCTCCTTAAACGTCCCCTTCAGCCTTTCTCTTGGCCACGGTGGCAGTGGCGGGACCTGGGTGCTGGATGCAGGGAGGCAGCAGTGCGCAGGCTTTGGTCAGTCCGGGGGGTCGTTTTCACCTCTTCTTCTTCACACTGCTCAGGCTCTGGGGGCGTTTATATTCACAGCATCCTTTCTTGATAAAAACACTTCAAAAGATAGGGATAGATGGAAGCTTTCTCAACATGGTAAAGTGCATATATGAAAAACCTACAGCTAGCATTGTACGCAACCACGAAAGACTGAAAGCTCTCCCGCTGACATCAGGAACAAGACAAGGATGCCCACTGTCCCCACTGTTATTCAGTATTGTGCTAGAAGTTCTAGCTAGAGCAATTAGGCTAGATAAAGAAATAAAAGGCACCCAAAAAGGAAAGGAAAAAGTAAAACTTCCACTATTTGCTAATGATATGATTGTATATTTAGAAAATCCTGAAAAATCCAAAACAAATTTACTAGAACTAATAGACAAGTTCAAGTCTTAGCAGACGGGCAGCTGCCAAGAGAAGTGAGATAGGTCTTGTATATACTTATTCTTTGGGTGTTGCTTGGAATAAATGGTGAGAATTGAATAAGGAAGAAGAGAAAAGGGGCTTTTTTTTTTTCTAATATAGGGGTTGATGCTTTTTTCCTACATTTATACTGAGTTAGGGTTTCGAAGGCAGCATAGACTGCCAGATGCAGTTTTTTATGGATTACAATCAGTTTGGGACATGTTTTTCTGCGACACTGAAGAATTTTACTTTTGAAAAAGATATTTATGTTTTTATCCTTTGTTTAAGGCACAATCTTTTTTTTTTAAGATTTATTTTATTTATTTCTCCCCCTTGTTTGCACTTGCTGTGTCTGTTCCTCTTGTTTCTTTAGGAGGCACTGGGAACCAAGCCTGGGACCTCTGATATAGGAGGGAGGCACCTAATTGCTTGAGCCGCCTCCGCTCCCTGCTTTGCTGTGTCACTCATGTTTTTCTTCTTGAAGAGACTACCTTTGTTAAGTCCACATCTCCATCTTTGATCTTGTTAGAGATGCTGTTTTGCTCTTAACTGGGCTAAAGAGCTAACCCTGATGTGAGTTTGGTAATAAAAGATTGCTGAAGTTAAAAAAAAAAAGAAAGAAAATTTAACTAATAAAATTAGGAGTTAATGGCCAATTATATTCTACTTTAAATTGCAATATATCAACTATTGAATTTTTATGAGCAAGCTACACATAAACTTATCTACACTCCTAAATATTTATTAAACTTATAAAATGCTTTGTATACATTTCAAAATTTCTTCCAAATCTCTCTTCCCCATGGCTTTACCATTTCTGTAGTTAGGAATTTTCATACTTAAACTCAGTTCCCTATATAATCATGGGAAAATTCACTCTCAAGAGTTTTGTTTTACCTTGGTGTTAGTCAGGAAGGGAACTGGGATGCTAGCTGGGAATGCTTCCTGGCAGGGCAGGGCAGGGCAGTGGGGAGAGAAATCCTCACACTGCACTGTTGGCACAGCTTGCAGGCCCCTGAGAGGAGTTGTACACTGGACTGCTTTGCCCACCCGCGTCAAGGATCTGCTACTGCAGGTGGGTGAGGAGAACGTGCCCATTAAGACCAGGAGACAGAAGAAACAGGGCCCACTGAAGGAGAACGTGACCTGGGAACTGGTAGTCCTGCGGAAGATGCTGCAGGAATGGAAGACTGCCTGGTCTCTGAGTGAGTGAAGGGAGGCCCTGAGGTATTGGTATGTATTTATGAGAGGGTGGTTCCTTCTCTTGTGAAACATAAAAATCTGGTTGCCTTACCAAGGCCAGACTAGTATTAAGAGCCTTGCACAAAATGGGTGTTACTTGGCAAACATTTGGGGGCTTTCTGCATGGACAGGTGAGAGTGAAATCATATCTCCATTTTATTTCATTAATTTGTGAAAACGCACTACACTTGGAAATCTTTGCAGTCAGTGAAACTTATTCATCTCTGAAACTTTATGTTCAATAAATATATGTCCAGTAAATGATACGTGAAGGGTATGATGAAATATGCTACCTAAGAAATGGAAATGTAGTGACCAAAAGAAACTGTAGTTGACTATAGTATAAACAAGCCATCTCCAAAATCCATTTGTGGAGCCGGGATCATCACTTATCTATTCTCCCTTCAGAGATACAGGAGTGGAAGGCTGAGTCCCTGGGCAGAGTAGGGGCCCAGAAAGCAATGCAAAGGCTGGTGAAAGCTACAGTATGTGAGGACTTGAGGACTGCTGGCTTTCATAACATGAGAGACTAGTTTAGTTATTGCAGAAAAAAAGAGAGGCAACCCATTATGTGAACTGGAGCAGACAAACAAAAAAGGGTTGAAAAAAGAGTAAAAGCTATTAGTAGCAAGCACCTAGAGATGGTGCACTAAAATAAGTGATAGCTGCAAAAAGAGCATTTAGCAATTAAAATGAGTAGGACCTTGAAAGTCAGGTGGAGAGCTCTCAAAGGCAAGTAAACATAATGATAACCATAATAACTAACATTTATTGAGCGCTTATTATATACCAGGCATTTTGCTAAACACTTTGTCTAGCTAACTTACTAAATACTCCAAATAACAAAATATTTTAGGTTCTAGTATTATTCCCATTTTACAAACAAGAAATCTCAGGCTAAGAGAAGTTAAGTAACTTATCCAAGGATGCATAGCTAATATCTGATTCTAAACCATATATGTCTGACAACATAGTACCCTTAACCACTATGTTTTACTACCCTTTTTAATTTCCAAATGGTAACAATGAAGAATTATTTTACCAAAGAGAGATAGAATAAAGGATGAGATTGGGACAGGGGTAGAAGATTTGAGGTGGGGTTGTTTGGGAACTGCCTAAGAGTATACAAGGATCATCAAGGCCCTTTATTTTTCTAAGCTAATAATGTTTTGTTAGAACTGTCCTGGGGGAAAGGTGACTTTTTGTTACCTGCCAACAGCACAATATCTTCTCATTTCCCTCCCTGTGGTATAGTCATCGAGTGGCACCATGAGACAGTGGAAGGACTGATGCAGAGGTTGGTAGACATGCATGATGATATTCGGATCCATGCCATCATCACATGTGCCACGGCTGCTTTGGAACGGCCTCGCATCGCCACCGGCCAGGACTCAGGTGAGAGCCAGAACTGTACTGTCAGAGAATATAAGCAACCCGTAGAGCCATAGAACATATGCTTATCTGAAATCATTTCATAAATGTGAAAATCAAAGCCTGAATTTACAGTTTCTCATGAGAGATAAGAGTAAAATTCCTGACTTCTAGACTAGTAATTTTTAAACTAACTCTCAACAACTTTTGTTTGCTCAGTGGCTTTGAGGGAAGTTCACATTTTCCCACTTTCAGATCACCTTCATAATATCCCAAAACAATATTTTAAATATATATATACTTTTCCCTGGCTCCGGATGAGCCCTTCTTTTGACAGCAAAGTCTCAAACTCAACATGTCCAAAACTGAACTCATCACCCTCCCACAGATACTGTGATGGTTTGAAGCTGCACGTACCCCAGAAAAATATAATCCATTCCTGTGGGTGTGAACCCATTTTAAGTAGGACATTTTGATGAGATTACTTCAGTTAAGGTGTGGCTCACCTCAATGAGGATGTCTTAATCCTTTTAATTATTGGAATCCTTTATAAGCAGAATGAAATTCAGAGAGACAAAGTCACAAGGGGAGCAGCCAGAAGCGGAACCCAGAAAAGAAAGAAGAGTCCAGGAAAGGCTATTATATGCATTGCCATGTGACAGAAGAGCCCAGGACAAGGATTAGTGGCAGCCAACCCCAGAACACCACAGTCTCTGGGGAGAAAGCATTACCTCAATGCCTTGATTTGGACTTTTTCTCTTCTCCTCAAAACCATGAATAAGTTCCCTTTGTTTAAGCCAAACCATTGCATAGTATTTGCTTGAGCAGCCAAGGAAACTAAAACAGATTTTGGTATCAGGAGTGGGTGTTGCTATTGCAAACACTGAAAATGTGGAAATGGCTTTGGAATTGGGTAATAGGCAGAGGCTGGAAGATCAGAGAGGTACTTTATAGATGACGCCTAGATTGCTTTGAAGAGGCTGTTGGTAGAAATATGTATGCTAAAGTACTTCCCATGAGGCCTTAAAAGAAAATGAATTGTCATTGGAAACTGGAGGAAAGACAACCCTTGTTTTAAAGTGCCAGAGAACTTGGAAAAATTGAGTCTTGATGTGGGATGCAATGTAGAACTTCAAAGTGATGAACTTGGATATTTAGCTGAGATTTCCAAGCTAAATGTGGAAAGTGCAGCCTGGTTTCTCCTTGCAGCCTATAGTGAAATGAGAGAGGAAAAAGATAACCTGAGAACTGAACTCCTGAGCACAAGGAAACCAGAAGTTGATGGTCTGGAAAATTCTGAGCATATTCAGATAGTATACTCTGAGACTAGGACCAGAAGTGGCTCTATCAGGGACCTCGCTGGGCTTCTGGAAAGTGAGTCCCTGGAGAATAATGCTCCATGTGAGGGTTTAACCAAACACAGAACCAGCCAGCCATTTCAGTGAAAGTCAAGATTGGAAATGCACTTAAGCAGGAACGATCTATGGGAAGTCCTTCTGTCAGATAGCTTGGACCCCTGTGAACTACATGCAAAGCTAACAAGTTTTCTGCAAAATTTGTATGAGCAGATCCACTGCCAGCTTGGACTGAAAGGGACAGATTAAAGGAAGAATGATGTCAAGGGGAGAATCAAAGAAGCCAAGGTCTGGACTGTAGACATCTCCTCGGGCTAAGAGAGTGGATCCATCTGTGTGTGGAAAGGGTGGGTCCAGCTTGGAAGGGGCGGGCCTTCTGCCCATTGTTCAGGAAGAGTGCTCCACCCCAATGCTCAGAGATGGTAGGGACTATGCCCCAGCCTTGGCAGACTCTGGCCACCACCCACAGCTTGGAGAGGGTGGGGCCCGTGCCCCAGGGTTTGCAGAGAGCCAAGCTATCATCTTGATGCTTGGAGAGGGTGAACCTTCATGGGGAGAGTGCAAGCACTTGGAAGGGGTATGGCTGCCACTCCATCAGGCCCGGAGGACAAAACATCATCCATACATGGCT
>PVKH010024065.1:0-13717 GCA_004027955.1 Chaetophractus vellerosus
CTTTTCATTCCCTAATGGCTGGACAAGCAGATAGGAAAGGCAGGCACGGTCTTCTATATCCTTAGTTTGTAATTCTTTGATGTGAAAAGGGGCATCACAGTCACTTAAATTTGACCCAACCTCCTTGCAAAGATTAAAAGCTTAAAGAAGAAAATTAAGAAGGCACTATTTGTGGAATGTACAATGCATATTGGCAGTGCAGGCTTCATTACGATTCACCTGCTTGTATCTCTTGTTTAATTGTTCCTTTTGAAGGCAGTGGATTTTTCTCTTGCATTTCTCTCTTCTTCAGTTCAATTTATAGAATTTCTTGATCTCAGCCACATCTACTTGTCAGACGTGGTTGCAAAGGAAGCTGAGCAAGGTGAGCCAGCAAGCAGAGTCTGGTCTGTCAGAGGTTGCTGCCTAGTGTCTATATACTCTTTAAAAACAAACAAACAAACAAACTTTTACAGTCCTCTGTGTCAACAACAATAATAAAAAATAATTGGCAAAGTTCATTTAACGCTTATTATGCATCCTCTATGCCTTAATGGCCTTGAATGTACAAAGTTGGTAGAAACTATTTTTATCTTGGTTTCACCAAAAAGACTAAATTGTCTGAAGTACACATATGGTGGTGGAAGAATTACTCCAGAACAGGAAACGGCTAATATTGAGCCATGTAAAAGGATTAGATCCTAACAAAGGCAATCCTAAAAATAGGATATAGAATCAATAGCTAGAACAGTGCACAGGTACATAAGCCAAAACAGGACCTGGACCCAAGTCTCTATGTCTCCAAAGCCTAGGCTGTCTACTACCCTACAGGTCCTATAACTACAATCCTACCACCTGCTCTCAAACTCTTTCATGTGTGGTTTTTCTCATGTTCAATTAAGTAATAAAGCCCCAAAATTCTGAGGGGATGTCTAATCATCACATACAATCCAAAGAACTTAGCACAAAATTTTCAATGCAGCACACTTTGTAAATGGCATTTTATCAACTGAATATCTTCTAGAAATACAGACAACTTTGACAACTAACTATATTAGTTTTTAAAATTTCTACTCAATTTATATGTGAATATATTTATTTATACAACAACACACACACACAAATCATGGATTTCCAAACAATGGATTAGTCTCTTTTAGTACTAAGTGATTTCAAAAAGCTCAATTAATTCAGCCAATAGATATAACTGAACATGAACTGTATGTTCTGGTTGGGATATCACAGTGCACAATAAAGAACAGAGCCTTGCTCTCTGAGAGCATACACTCTATCTGGAAATGTAAAAGAAGAAGGTTAAGGTGAAGTTAGAAAGGCAGAAAGAAAGAAAGAGAGAGAGAGAGAAAGAGAGTGAGAAAGAGAATGAGAAAGAGAGCAAAAAAGAGAGGAGAGAGAGAGAGGGAGGGAGGGAAGGAGGAAGGAAAAAAGGAAGAAAGAAAGAAAGAAAGAAAGAAGGGAGAGAGGGAGGGAAATTAAGAAAGAGAAAGAAAAGAAAAATATGAATATAATTTTAAAGTGGTGATAAGTGTGAAAAAATAAAACTTAAAGAATAAAAGAGAGTAAGTGGAATAGAAAATATATTCCCATGAGCCATGTGACTATCTGATGGCAACATATTCCTGGCAGAGGACACAACATATGTTTGAGTCACAGCAAAGAGGCCATTGTATCAAAGCTGCTCAGGTGAAGAGGGGCAGTAAGAGAAGGGAGAGCATGTATAGTCTTGTCACCCTTGGTAAGACCTTTGTGTATAAAATAGAGTATGAATGAGGGGCCAATTAAAAAGCAGGCAGAGGAGTTGAGCACCTATTGCCATAGTCATGGTGTAAGCTAATAAAGTTTCCATTGCTGTGGTCGTAGAAGAGTTGTGAGAATTTGAAGGCAGAATTAATAGGTCTTTTGATGGATCAATGGAGTGATGGGTAAGAAAGAGTGGTCAAGAAAGTTAAGTTTTAAAGTCCACGCAAGTAGAAGAAGGAAGTTTCCTCTTGCTATGAAGGAAAAAGACCGGGCCAGGATTATGTTTGCAAGAAGCCAAAATTGTGCATGAGAGGGACAGAATAAAGAGTTCTGTTTAGCACAACTGAAGTTTGAAACAACTATTAGACATGCAGGTAGAGATATTAAATTGATAACAGAATACATGAATCTGATTCAGGGAAGAAGTCACAATTGAAGTTATAAATTGAGGAGAGATCAGACTGGGGTGGTATTTTAGGTCTGTAGCTGCATGAAGTCTCCTTGAGAGTAAGTGTAAATAGAATTAAGAAGGCATCCAAGTGATGAGCTCAGTCTAAAGATCAGAAATTCAAAGAGGCAATTCTAAGCTAAGGGCACTTGATGGAGAAGCAGAACTGAAAAAGAACAATGTCTGGGAAAAAAATAAGAGCACATTTCAGGAAGCCTGAAGTAACCCACTCTGCAATTGCTGGTCAATTGAGTAAGATGAGGCAAAATAAGTGACAACTGGATTTGGTGATATTAAGATTATTAATGTTTCTGATAACTTGAGATTCAGTGGAATGGCTGGATCTCCCCCACCAAAAAAGAAGTGTGCCCAAGAGAGAAAGTGACAAGTGGAATATAGAGATACAATGAGTATAAACAAGTCTCTGGAAAGATATAAAATTGAGATTGTAGCTAGGGGTGGTATGTCAAGTAAAAAAAAAAATCTGCTTATGTGAAACATGAAATGAGACATATTTGTAAAGAATTATTACACAGTTATAAGAGTGTGTTATACAGATAACAGAGACATATGAGCACAGCAATATGAGAGCACACATTTAGAAGTCTAACTCATAAGACATCTAAATGAATATTGCTGAGAAATTCCTTCAAAAGACCTGGCACTTGAGCTGATATTTTAAAGAAAGAAATTTGAATTTTCATGTAAATGTTTTTCCTTCTAAAATATCCATATGTGCCTTTTGAAAGAATTGTAGAATGGTTTCAATTCTCTTTATATGCTGAATAAAGACGTTTATAAGATCTTTCCATTAAATCCATATGCTTGAGAGATTGTTGGCTGCAATATTACTGCCCTGTAATTCTGTAAAAGAAGCCCTTGAATAAATGCATTGGGGGAGTTGCCAGGCTTACCTTTTGGCAAGAGAATTAATTTAATCCTAAGCACTAATTTGTAGTTCAACACAGAAGCCATTCTACAAGGCAATTCATCTTAACTCTCAAAACCAGATCTCTTGGAAACAGATCTTGTTTTGACAAAGCAAATGTCAGAGCAAATAGAAATTAACACATCGAAAAAAAATTCTTTCTTTACTTACATGTGAAATGAACTCATCACTCTTTATCCAAATGTCAGTACATTATTCAAATGACACAAAAGCATTCTTATGTGTCCAGCATGCTGGTCTTCAAATAAAAGTCTTATAAGTAAACCAAAGAATGTTGGCCTCTGATGTAATTCTTTTACTTTATACTTCTGATAAAGGCTTCTTTTTGGTTTACATTTGGTTTGCAATTCTTTATTTTAGGAGGTACAGAGGGATTGAACCCAGGACCTCAATCAAGGGAAGCAGGCACTCAAACCACTGAGCTATACCCACTCCCCACATTTGGTTTGCATTATTATTAGTAAAAGATGCTGCAGTCTACCCCAGATGCATCTATCTTTCAAATCTGCATTTTTATAGAAGAGCCTGTTCAACCATAAACATCTATGAACTGGACACTTCCATTTATAACTACAAAGGAATAGAATATCATCTTGCTTCAATGCTATTTTCTTTATCCTTGCTTTTCACTGTTGTTTCTCATACCTGTTTCTATCACACTAGATCATTTTAAGAAATTTTTTCCAGATGATAAGTAAGAAGTCCACATGTCAATATATTGAACTGTAAATTGTAAGATAACATTAAAGGTATATATTAAATATATGTTTACATATCTTTAAAATAATAAAAATAATAATTTAAAAATCTACCTTCCAGGACAAGAAATAGAATATTAATAACATGCCCAAAGACCTCCATGTGTTCCTCCCAGTAGCACCCCTTCCTCCTTTCCCAGCAGTAACCACTATCTATAATTTATCTTAATTATATCCTTCCTTTTCTACAGTTTTTTTTCCAACCACATATGTATATTCTACCAGGGAAAAAAACTTGCTATGAATATTATGGAATGCAAAATTTTTATAGAAATTTGAGCTTACACATTTGTAGGAGGTTGTGGGGAAGGAAACAATCCAAAATGGATTAGAAAATCTCAGTAACCATTCTTGGTATTTTGAACATGTCAGAGATTGCAGGAAGCTAGGCATATCCAGCTGCTATGGTGGAAAATCCTATGGAAGGTTATTGGGTCTTGGTCTACTACCTCTGTGAGTTTACAGCTAACTATTAGGGTCAGGGTGGAGGTGGCTGGGAGTTTTGTTGTAGAATAAGGCTGAGAGTTGGTAAGGAGAGTCCTGCCATACCTCTTCTTTGTCCCTCATTGCCTTTAATCATAGATGTCCTTCAGAATTAATGACTCCTGCTGCATTTTCAAATTTCATGAAAAATTCTCTTGTGGTTCACCTTAACCAGGGAAGGGAAATCTGGGAAATGTGGTTTCAGCTTAGTTGAGGTGACACAGTACAAAACCACCACAAAACATATGTTTATTCCTAAACAGAATATTTCGTAATTTTGCTTGTTTTTGAACTTTAAATAAATGGAGTCATATTAAATGAATTCTGTGAATTACTTCTTGCTTTCAAAATTGTTTGATATTCATGCACATTTTCAGTGGGATTTTCCATTAATTGAATACACCACAAAACATCCTTTTTTTTGGTCAATCAGAACATTGCTACTATAAACATTTCTGTACATTTCTTCTGGTGTACAAGTACAAAAAATCACAGGGGGATTGGTGGATCATAAAGTAAGCATACATTGGACATCACCATGAAATCTCAAGTCATTTGCCAAAATGATGGTTTCCATCAGACCCCTTGTTGAAGACAAGCATTCTATTTGCTCAAAATTAACTCTTGAACCCTTGACCTGTTTTTTAAAAACATATTTTTATTAGAGAACTTGTGAGCTTACAAAACAATCATGCACATGTGCGAAATTCCCACACCAACTTCTCCACCAACACACTACATTGTTGTGGAATATCTGTTACAGATTATGAGATAGTATCATCAGACTATTACCACTAACTATGGTCGATAGCATACATTTGGTATCTTTCTTCCATACCCCCCATTATTAACACAGTACATCTCTGGTATTGATGCAAGAATATTGCAATATTGTTGTTAACTGGAGTCCATAGATTACATTAGTTGTATTTTTCCCATGCTTCTCCACATTCTTACCATCTTGCAATAGTGATGTACACTTGTTCCAGTTCATAGAAGGACACTCCTGAATTTGTACTATCAACCACAATTCCCATCCACCTCTGGGTTCACTTTGCTATTCAGTCCCTAGATTATTCCCTAGCTTTCTTTCCATTGATGCTTACATCCTAGTCTACCCTGTTCAGCCACAATCTCATTTATAAATCAGCTGTGTTAGTTCTACTCACTATAATGTGTTACCATCAACTCTATCCATTTCCATACTTTTACAGTTAATTAAAGCTTCTACATACATTAAGCATCAGGTTATAATAATTAATAATTTTATTAATTCTGTGCTGACTTTGGTATATGTTAATATAACCAGCCTATCAGACCTGTAATATTATATATAATTATTATAGTTTAGAATGAGGTAAAATGGGTCGAACTATGGTGATCTAATTTGATCAGACCCATGGATACAGATGCAATGCTCAAGCATATCTCTGAATATTTTTATTATTAAATACATTTCTGCCTATGGAATGGATAGTGCAACTGATAAGCATTAAGTGTATGTGGAATTCCTGGATACTAAACTTTCACATGTATTAGTGTGGTCTGTTCTAGAAATTGATAATTTTTTTTTAAAGATTTATTTTATTTATTTATTTCCCTCCCCCCGCCACCACTTGTGCTTGCTGTCTGCTGTCTGCTTTCTGTGTCCACTCACTGCACTCTTCTGTGTCTGCTTGTCTTCTCTTCTCATCTTCTCTTTAGGAGGTACCGAGAACCAATCCTGGGAACTTCTGACGTGGAAGAGAGGCATTCAATTGCTTGAGCCTCCTTAGCTCCCTGGTTTGTTGTGCCTCTCACTGTCTCTCCTATGTGCCTATTTTTTGTTGTTGTTGCATCATCTTGTTGTGTCAGCTCTTCGCATGGGCCAGCTTGCCTTCACCAGGAGGCCCTGAGAATCAACTCCGCACCTCCCACATGGTAGAGGGGAGTCCAATCGCTTGAACCACATGTGCTTCCCTGATAATCTTTTAAATCACAAGGTATGTATCAGTACACATGATTGTGAATTGCAATTAGATTTCTCTGTCATTTTTGTTGAAACAAAAATGTGAAGTGATTAAATCAACCTTAGATATTTAGATATGAGGACTACATTAACAAATTACCTATTAATTTTGCCAGTGCATCAACTGCAAAGGCAAACAAAATATTTGGCAGAAAAACAAAAAAAGTTAAAATCTAGATTTATGCAGACTAGTAGTCAGAATAATCTATTACATTTTATTTCACTGTATGGAGGTGCTCAAAAACATTGACATGAAACCATTCATCCTCAAGTGTCAGGCATCAGTCATATAAAGAACACTAGGAGAAATCTGTAACAGGTCTTAATAAGAGAAATAGACAGCATCCCAGAAATGAAAAGTGCAGTGTAAGAGTGCTGGGGATTGAGTCATATACCCCACAAAAGACATGTTCAAATATTAACCTGCATTCCTGTAGGTGTGAACTCATTTGTAAACAACATCTTTGGAAGATATTACTAGATAAATTGAGGCAAAATGAATCAGGGTGGCTCTTAGTCTGCAATACTAGAGGCCTTATACAGAGGAAATTCAGGCCGGTCAGGCAAAGCCATAGGAGGAGACCAAGGACATCACCAAGTGACAGAGGCAGAAGAACACAGGAATCAAAGAACCACAGGGATCACGACAAGCCATCAAGAGAATGCTACAGACCTGAGAAAAAACATGGCCTTGCAGACACCTCGATTTAGGATTTGTATCTTCTAAGACTGTGAGCCAATGAATTCTTGTTGTTGAAGCCAATCCATTAAGAGTTATTTGTCGTATCTGGCAAACTAAGCCACAGAGGAAGAAAATTCAAAATTCATGCAAGTTTTCTATTTAGAAGACACAATTTAATTTCAAAGACCAGATATGTCAAATTGTAGGACAAGAAATTTACCAAGCTTGATTACTATGAAAGGGTGAAATAACAACTGGGAAAAAAGAAGCAAAATTAATGAGAAGAAACTCTTTTTTTTTAAAATCACAGCCACATAAGTAATTGCCAAAAATGTAAGCAAAATCTATTAACTAGAGTATGAAAAGTCAATAATTTCAAGTCCAATTGATTAATTTAGACATATTGACAACTCTGCTAATCTTTTGATATTGTATGTGAAGACATTATGTTGAGTGAATTTTTCTGTCATTCAAATTGAAATGACATATTGTTGATATGACAAACATAACATTATCTGGAAGCAATGTATTTGAAAAATTAATTACAGACATGCTGGTTCAGTAGACTTCTCTCAATATACACAAGCAGTTATACAAGCAGAAAAATCTATAAAATGTAATCACAATAAACCTTTCTGTGATAGATATGCTTTAAAATTAAAGGTAAATATTTAATTGTACTGTTATTAACATTTTATTTTAATCCAAATAGTCTTTGATTTTCATATTACCATGACTCATTCTTCTAACTGAATGGTGAGAGGAACTTTAGCAATTTCTGGAGGAACAATTCAGCTGTTTAAATAATAAGCATTATTGGAAGAGGCTATGGAAAATAGCATATCTTGTACATCAAACACAAATATAATTGTTTTACTAAAACATGTTTTCTTAGAGATGTGTGAAATAAATAAAAGAGGTTTTTATAAATGTGTATCAAACTACATGACCACTAATGAATAAAGAGAATTGTTTTTATGATTTCCATTGCATTGAAGATATTACCAAATATTCAGAAAAATAGATTCCAGATATTTTTCAGGTGATTTTGTGAATAAAAATCACTTAATCAGTTGGATTAGGAAATTAAGTTCACAGTTCAATTTAATAAAATAAAAGTCTTAAATATGCTTTTCACTCTACAAATATGTTCCCAAATATGTTGGAAGAATATATAATTTACAATATCAAAATGATGAAGCAAAATCATGTTCTTAGCACCAACCCTTTTCTTCATTTACTATTAAGTGATATCAAACCAAATATCTCTTTGTTATTGACTATAATTAATAATTTTCTAATGTTTCCACTGACGAATCTGTCCATTTATAAATTTCTGTAAATCTCTTAGATTTAATATTGTTTCTCATTATTGGTATTTTTGGTTACACTCATTTTTAAAAATTATATTTCATTACTTTGTTTTTATTTTCTTTATATATATCCTGAAATGATGTTGTTTTGTATTTAAAATATATAATATAAACATTTTCATATTATCATATTTAGATAATAATGTGACCTAAGTAATTAAAAACTATATACATATATATTTAAATAGTATTACAGTTAAGGTGAAGATATGGCAAAATAAAGGTGGCTACACTTCCAGTACAAGGATGTTAAATTTGGGAAATCTGACGGGATCAGGAGAAAATTTCAAACAATCTTTTTATCTATTCTCAATTCTTGTTTTTTCTCCTGTGCATTAAACCTTTATTTAAAAAAAAAACAAAAACCTTCTCCTCTTTGCCTATTAAGCTCAATAGCCTCCTATTGATCTTACTGAATTGCTATCCATAGTGATTTAAATGAATTCTTAGTTATGTATTTTACATTGCTTTTTTGTTCATTTTTTTAAGCATTCTAAGATTTTTCCTCAAATGACAAACCATATAATAGGGTATTTTAAGCTTCTCAGTTATATGAAGAAGGCTTTGGAACATTATACTTAACACCATGTATTCTCGTAAGATCCCAAGTTTGAAAATACAATTGCTACCTGCCAGTTTAAATGTAAAGAATGCAGTGATTGCACACTTTTATTCTGTCAGAATATTTTTACAAAATTACAACCTTATTATAAAAAATTGAACATTTTCCTTATATTGTTTTTTTTCCTGAATTTCTGGCTAAAACATATAATTGAAAAGTTCTTTTTAGAAATGCAGAATCCCATTAAAATCAAATCTGACTCTAGATCTCAATTCTGGGTCTATATCTCACACTGCATACTTTCACATAAGGGCTTGTCAAGTGAAGAAAGTGGCATGCAGAAATCAGGTGTGGATATTTAGTTCAGATATACAATACACCAGTTGGAATAGAGGTATAGTTCATGATGTTCCTAAAGGTAAGGATCCCAATCTCCAGGTCTGATGATGTGATGGCCAAACTTCAGTGATGCAAATGAAGTCTGGACAATCTGGAATCAAGATTTCAGAAAGGTGTCAGTCTTTGGATACCAGCAATAAGAAAGAGGTTGATTCAGAGACAAACATTTTTCTTAAAGCAGAGCCTATAAACTGGAAGCCAGGGACCACAGAATGAATTAAATAAAAAGAAACCAAAAAGTAGAGAGATTGCCATTTTCACAGGACAAAAACCAAGAGGCTGAATGATTAAATCTGTAGATTAATTAAGAATTTACTGTGAGTTCATTTATGAACCATTGCTTAGAACCCACTCCATACCCTTTATTCATTCTTAGATACAGAACAAATGGCAGAGCTCTTACAAATGATGATGATGATGATGCAGTTAATATTTATTGATGCTTACTACATGAGTGGCTTTGAGCAAAATAGCTGCCTGATCTCTTTTAAACTTCATAGAATGCTAACACAATATGAAACATGATTTTCTTATTTTATAAATGAGCACACTGATTCACAGAAATCTAAGTAAAACAGCTCTACGTGGTTGAACCCATCTTTGAATTCAGATAGTCTGAACTAGAGTTTCCACTCATAACCACTAAGCTATACTTAAGCAAACCAAGGATGTCTTAGGAGCAGTACTGTGGAGGTTGAGAGGCAGTGCAGAAATTTCATGTCTGCCATTTTGTTGCCCCATCCCCCACCAGCTTAAATGCAGAATTCTCAACCTGCTTATAATAAAAGTAAACAAACAAATAAATTGCATAAAAATAAAATAGAAGAGGATAAAAAACTTGAAAGAAGTAAAAAAATCTCACAATTAACTTTCTCAATCAGAAAAAAGTCCTATCTCACATCAGCCACTTAAAACATCTAAATAAGTACTTCATTATTAAAGACAAACAGGCCACCAAACATCACTAAAAATATTTAGAGAAGCAGTGGCATTAAATGGAACACTAGGGGCTGGCTGTAGCTCAATTGTCAGGGTGCCAGTTTACCACATGGGAGGCCCCGGTTCGGTTCCTGGGGCCTCCTTGAGCAGACAGACCGCCTTGAGAAGGCAAGCCGCTATGGCAGGGCAAAGCCGCCACAGGCAGGGCAAGCCCCCGTGGGCAGGACAAGGCGCCCACGAGCAGGCAAGGCCACCGTGCGGTGAGCTGACTTGGCAGGTCGCCGCAATGCGGGCGAGACAAGCAGACACGGAAGAAAGCAAAAATCAACACAGCAAGAAAAAGCAGAAAGTGTGGGGGGGGGATATACAATAAAAAAGAAATGAAAAAAAAAAAGAAAAATACACAAAAAAGCTTCAAAAAAATGGAACACTAAAAATCAAAACAAAAGTAAGGCAATGTGAAAGAAAGACAATAAAACTTAACAGAATATCTACCAAAGTTAAGACATATAGTTAAGGAAGTGAAAACTAAACAGAAATAAAAAACTTTAATATACTTAGAACAATTCAAAGTAATATTTTATAAATTTAGAGAAGAACAGAGTGGTGAAAGATTTATCAAAGGGAAAATAAATATGATCCTGGATATAATTAGAGCTAGATTGATAATATTTACGGTAGATAAATGATACAGATAGATGGAAGGATAGATAGATAGATAGGTGAGAGATAGAGAGTGACCAGCAATATATATGTTAGAATATAATGCGACAACTTACCCAGAAGGCAAAGAAAAAGACAAGACCCTGGTTAAGCTAATATCTTCTTAATTTAGAACCCATGTTTCAATTTTTCATATTTGGACATGATAATTATCAGTGATATTTCTAATACTAATATGCAAATATACTCTAATATAATTATGCAAATACAATCAATGCATACAGAATAATACCCATGTTCCTTAATGTCAACTTGTCTCCATCCGTGGTCTGACCTCTGTCTCTCCATCATCACAGCAGTGATGGCCTTCCTACCAGATAAAGAAATGTTTACATTTCTTTATACACCATTCTATTCATGGGAATATTTTACATAGACTATCTGAACCCCCTTCTTTACTCATCAATTACCTTTTAAGCTCGAAATTATATTTTAAAAAGCAGCTTTGTTTTACTCATAGCAGCCAATCTTTCCTCAAATCTCCATTCACAAGATTGTTCTTTGATCCTATTTTGCATAAATCTCTATCGTTAAAATTATCACAGGATTTTTTTAAAAAGATTTATTCCTTATTCATTACATATCCCCCCCTTTCTGTTTGTTCTTGCTGTGTTCATCTTTGCATTCTTCTGTGTCTGCTTGTCTCCCCGCCACTGCAGCGACCCGCCGAGTCAGCTCACCGCACGGCGACCTGTCTGCTTGCGGCGGCTTGCCCTGCCCACCGCGGCTTGCCTTCTCAAGGAGGTCTGTCCACTCGAGGAGGCCCTGGGAAACAAACCTGGGTCCTTCTATGTGGCAAACTGGTGCCCTACCAATTGGGATACAGCCGGCCCCACAGGATTTTAATTTTGCTAGTTTTGAGTCTGTCTTTTTCACTCCTTGAATACAAGGGCTATTTGTTTATATATCTTTAGTCTGTAGCATAGTGTCACAACAAAATAGGTGTTTAACAAATTTTAAATGATAAATGGGTGAATAATATTTACTTCATAGTTGGAAGGTATATAACAAAAGCCCAAAGACATTATCTAGGATGGAATGCCAAATAGCAAGATATGAGGTAACAAAACAAAACAGAAGTGAAAACTTCTGCAATAAATTCATGACGTTTTTATATTAATATAAGCAGAATTTCATTTTAATTATTATTTATTCCTTTTGAATTTTACCAAATTCTAGGCCCTTTGATGTGCTTTACAAAAATATTATTTTGAGCCAAATGTCCATAGTGTTAAACAACTAGTAAAAAGGAGAAATAAAACTTTTGAATATCTATTATTTCAGACATATATTAAATCAAAGAATTCATTTCATTCCTTTCACAAATAAAATTACATGACCCAATTTAACTATAGTCTACTCAGTAAATTCAATTCTAGATAATAAACAAAGGGAATGTGAATAGGTTTTCAACTGCTTTAATTTTAGATCTAAATTATAATGGAATAAATCAAAATTGTGTTTTTTCATGTCTATTTTGTGATCTTCTATCATGTTCCCAGGTTTTCACTTAAGTTAATTACTTCTTTGATTATATTGAACATTTCAGACAGTTTCTATTTCACTATAACAATTTCAATAGAACTAAGAAATGTAGATTGTTTTGCCAAGCATGAATCTACCATATTATGCAGGCAATTTTGATAAAGTTATTACTCAAAAGGAAGTGAAAATTGGTTAGTTTATTCGAGATATGTGCTTTCATTACACCGCAAGCTAATTTTATCTCTCAAACATTGTGAGGTTAATAGTCTTGAGAGTATATATGGGAAGGAATATTTTGACAGTTTCAGGAGCCATAAAACAATTTCTCCTTAGAAAAAGATAAATAACAAAAATAATAATAAGTCAATGCTGCTGTTTAATTTCTGTGGTTTTCAACATGAAATCAATTTTATTTTATCAAAATTACGTGTCTAAACAGTCGTTGCCCTCTTTACCTCGTTGCATGTAAGAATTTTAGACTTCTTTCTAAATTAAAAAATAATAAAAATTAATGAAAGTTGTTTGTTAGCAAGACAAAAGTTGTTTTTCCAGCCATCTTCTATTATCTGTAAAGTTTATGGCACCATTCTTCTGTTTGTAAGTACATTAATATGATTTAATTTTAATACAAAGTATGTTTGGCCTACTTTCAAGACAATACTTTAGATAAGTCAGCATTTCCCTTACTTGGAAAATAGTTTCAGAATTAATAGTAAAGATATTTTTCCAATAAGAAGCAGTTTTTTGGAAGATAAAGATAAGATTTAATTTTTATAGATGGTTGGAAGTTTGGATGAAGGTTCATTTATTGCAAAAGGATATCCAAATTTCCAGCATCATTTTTTTGAAAAGACTACATTCAGGGATGTGCAGCAGTGGAAGAAAATCAGTACAAACCTTACCTCCAAATATGAAATCCAGGATCTTCTTGAATCCTCTGGAGTGCTTAGATTGTAGGGCAACCAGCTGAATTAAAGTCTAAGGAATGCCAATCCTACAGGAAGAGATGATGTATGAGCACAGGCTTATTTGAGAAAGATGCTGTACCAGACCAGAAAGAAGAGTTCCTCAAATTTGTGGAGGCAAAAACCCCTGAAGGCTACATGTATTTAAGTAAAAGGGAAGTTCTTACCCTCTCCCTCTTTGAGGCACCTTCTCCATGAACACTACT
>PVKH010024066.1:0-13705 GCA_004027955.1 Chaetophractus vellerosus
TATACCTTGATTTGTGCATTATGGAAAGAGCTTCAAGGGCATGTTGACTATTTTTGAGAGCAGTAACAGTATGGAGATCAACTAGCAAATGTAGATTAAAAACTGACTCCATACAGGAAAAAAAAATAGAACCGACTAATATGCCAATTTCATATACATTTAATTATATATGGTAGGTATAACTTGCTTTATACAAATCTTCCTGGGTTAGTATTCAAAGGCCATCGAAATTGAAGAAGACCACTTCCAGCACTCGTTAAAAGCAGTCTAAAAATAAAGTGGCCTCTGAGCAGAAATGGTCTCCTAACCAGTTTTCATCTCACCACACTTTTCTTCAAAATATATTCCAACATCAAGACTAGCCAGGGCTACCCTTAACTTTTACTGTGGTGTTCTCCTATGGAGATCACAAAAGTTAGTGGTAGGGAGCGGGTGTAGCTCAGGTGGTTGAATGCCTGCTTCTCATGTATGAATTCTGGTAGATATTTCAATCTATTTAACCATTAAACAAAAATGGAGTCATAAATTTCCCTTTCTTCCTCCTCTGTTTTAGAAAGTAGTGTGGTATTTTTAATGTAATTCAATGTTTAGGTTTTCACAACTAACACACTTCTAAATTCCTGGGACTCATTTGGAATGCATAGTAATTTTGACACAGTAAGTTATATTTTAGAGCAGTTCTAGACAGCTGGCAGGAAACTCCTCAGGAAGTCTTGCTCTTTAGGTCGCTGTTTAGCAACCCTTTGACACAAAGGATTTAACCATTAGCAATAGTTAAAATTCCTCTAGAGATGGAAGGTGGTACCAGGGTATCAGATCTTCATCACTTTTCATTATTGGCTACCTTTAACCAGGCAAGATTTACTGACCTGACAATTTTAAAAAAGGAAAACGTATTTTGCTATTTCCTAGGACATATTTACCATGAGTTATTTCTAATAATAGACCTTCTTAGTTCCTTCTACCATAAAAACCTTCCCCTAAGTTAAGACTCACTGAAATTATCTTACAGTTCAAAACTAAATGCAATAGAAGGATGTAACTGTAAGCGAGCTATTTAAAATACAAGCACTCCCATATCTATTTACTAGTTCTGGCTGGTATTAGAAGTTAACACATTTTACCTCACTGCCCTTTACACCTGTGAAAATTGAAGCTCTGGAGTCATGCTAGAATTACAAGAGAGGTAACTGCAAGGGAAGGCAAGGCCTTGACCAAATATTCTGGCTGGCAACTGGAGAGGAGGAGTGTTAAACTCAGTCATGTGGGACCATCAATCATATCATCTAAATGCCCAATTTAAAAAGAACCAAGATAAAATAAAGCCCAGGAAAATTAGTTGCCAGGTTTTTCTGTTCAAGCCTTATCTGTTCTCTTATCTGTTTCAGTTTGTTGTTTTTAGGAAAATTAATCTTTTTACTCAATCTTCACATCATTAAGTTGTTTTGTCCATTGGAGATTAGGAAAGTGCTGGTAAAAAATGTTGCTAAACCAATAGGGTGGAAATAAAAAAAATATTACATCTTTCTCAGTAGTGACTTGGCTGGTTCCAAGTAATATCGATCAGTATAAATCTGGCAATCTCTCGTCATGCTTCTTTTGATAACAAGCATACCTGATTCTGTGTTAGTGGCATAAGTGCAATAGCAATAACTTCACATGATTGGCTGGAATAAGAGATACCAAGTATTTGGAAAGGACATTCTTGATGTACACGTACTAAGTAATGGCACTAAAACTAAGGTCAAAGTTTCTCCCCAGTAACTTTTTCCATACACATCAATAAAATAGGAGACACAAAGCCAGGAGTTACTTATTAGCAAAGGTGCTACAAAAATATGCACTTTCTCCTATGGCATTCATAGTGACCATATTTTATTTTATTTGACAAATATTTAACATTTTCTTACTTATGACCATGATATATAAAAATAAAACCTACAAGTAATATCTTTGTTTAAAAATTTCAATATATTATTATCTTGGAAGGGAAATCCTATCCAAACAGGTGGTCACTAGATACCCTCCCTTCCCTTACCTGTTTATGAGGACCCCTGAGTATGTGTGCCTTAGCGCCTTCACAAGCCGTCCTCATTGCTTCCAGTGATGGTGTTCCCAACAGATCTGTGATCAAATCCAACTATAAAGAAAGATGAAATGTTGGATGGACAGTAGTCTCATGGAAACGTTTTATTACTTTTAAATCACAGACAAGGACCAAATTTAGAGGGGAATAAAAAAAAGACAGCAAAAACTTCAGACGAGTTCCAGATTAACTGAAAGAAGTCCCTACTCTAACTTTCTGGCCTGTTAAAAAAAAATTAGGAATCCATATGATAGAAATATAGAAATTAGGTTTTAGCAAGCAGAGCAATCTAAGGTTAGAGTAATTTAGAAGTCTGCACCTGCCTGCCCTGTCTTGATACCATAGCGTCTACAATCCTTGCAGAATTGAACTGCTTTTCTGCTGATGGCTAATGACTGTTCTTTTCAAACAGTTAACAGGTTCTCTGAATAGATTCTGATGCTTCAGATGGATTCAGGCTCATCAAGGAGCTAATCCAAAAATCAGGCAGCTGTGATTTAATAAATAGTCAAAACATTCATACCTGAAATGAAAACTAAGTCTCAATGTTTGGGCCATTACACACCCTTTACATTCTAGTCATGCTACAATCTCTTACACTGGCAGAAAACTGTGGTACTTAAGAAACTATAGTACCAGTTTAGGCTACAGTCAGCTAGCTGGGCGTGTGTGTGTGCACATGCATGCACACACACATAGACCAATAAAAATGGTCTTCTTGCAAACAAATCTTTGTAGGTAGTAAACCACCTTAATAATTTTTTGTAGTGCTACAATTTTCCTAACTTAATTAACAATAACATTTCATTTGGATCCCTTTAGAATGGGAAACTCTTATGTACAGAATATTTCTTCTCCTGGTTCTGGGGTTGCTGAATATAAAGCACTTATCGAAACCACGGGGTAGCCATCAACATCACTGCCTTTTGGGATAATGGAGATAGTTGAGAAGCTTGGTTTCCTCAGAAGTAAAAATCTCTACACAAAGCTTTTTGGAAAAGTATTGGTGATACGATACTTTTGGACCTCTAACAACCACATTAAAGGCAGAAGGAAATGATTGGCTCATGAAAACAAATGGAAACATTCAGAAAAAGTTGTCCAACATGGGTCAAAGCTATTGAAATGAAGTTTGCTGGTACTACACAACACTTAAGGTATTTATTTCTCAAAGATAAAGAGAAAATGCTATAGAAATCATTAATCCTTTTAGAAATTAATTCTTTTCCTATTTTGGATCTTGATTTCTTACCCCAAAATATACTGACAACAGATAGCTATGAATTCTCTTCTAGTGGCTATGTCAGCCTGATTAACTCAAGATCTATGTGTTTCTCTAGAAAATGATACTGACTCCTATTCCAGTCACTTCATACTTCCCTTTACATGTTCTTTTCAGCAGCAGCCTGAGGTCCTTATAATCTTTCAGCACCTCCTTAATTTTACTTAAGCTTTTCTGAATCTAATATAGTCACATTCATTTTATGGCAGCTTCTTATCTTTATTTTTTTTAAAGATTTATTTTATTTATCCCCCAGCCCTTGACCTCATTGTTTTATGCTTGCTGCCTGCCCTCTTTGTCCATTCGCTGTGTGCTCTGTGTCTGCTTGTCTTGTCTTTTCGTCTTCTCTTTAGCAGGCACTGGGAACTGATCCTGGGGCCTCCGATGTGGGAGAGAGGTACCCAATTGCCTGAGCCACCTTAGGTCCCTGGTTTGTTGTATCTCTCCTCTCTATCTCTTTTTGTTGCGCCATCTCTCCACGCAGGCCATCTCTCCACTCTCACGCTCACTGCGCAAGCCAGCTCACCTTCGCCAGGAGGCCCCAGGAAATGAACCCAGGACCTCCCATATGGTAGACGGGAGCCCAACTGCTTGAGCCACATCTGCTTCCCAGCTTCTTATCTTTAGATGTAAGAGTCTTATGTAGGGAGAGGATGTAGCTCAAGTGGTTGAACGCCTGCTTCCCATGTCCGAGGTCCCAGGTTTGATACCTGGTACCTCTGAAAAACAAAAACAAATAAATTAATGAAAAACAAACAAACAAACAAAAAAAACAATGTGGGGGAGCCAGTGTAGCTCAGTGGTGGAGCACAGGCTGGGTTCAATCCCTGGCCCCAATACCTCAAAAAAAAAAAAAACATTAAAGTCTTACAGGTAATTAAGAGTCTGCTGAACTGTTTTCTAAATTTAGAATATAATGGACTCTCCTGAAACCACATATACACACAGAAATATAAAATATCATCTCTCTGATTAATTTCAAACTGATTACTAACAATTGCACTAAAGATAGATTTTCAGTTGGACTAAGGATTCATGCATATTATGACTCTTTTTACTTAGCTACCCCCGCTTCCCATGACTCAATTGCTTTTAAAATCTCAGAAGATTTTAAAAAAAGAATAATTTTAGGTTTTTAAAGAAACTGAACAGTAAAGTAGGTATTATCAATAGTACTCAGCTTTAAATTACATATTATATGCACCTGATAATTTTCTATCAGAATCAACTTTTAAGAAGTAAACTTTATTTATTTATTTATTTATTTATTTAAAGATTTATTTTATTACATATCTCCCCTCCCCCCCCTGCTGCGGCGACGCGCCGAGACTGGTCACTGCACAGGCGCGGCTTTCCCTGCTTGTGGGCAGCTTCTGCTTCTATTCACGGCCAGCTCTCAGTTCGCGGGTGGCTGGCTGCGCTCCATTCGCGGGTGACCTGCCCTGCCTGTGGCGGCTTTTGCCCTGTCCGGGGCAGCTTTTTGCCTTGCCCATGGCAGCTCTGGCCTGCCCATGGCGGCTTGCCATTCTCAAGGCGGTCTGCCCGCTAGGAGAGGTCCCTGGGAACCGAACCCGGGGCCTCCCATGTGGTATGCCAGCACCCTATCCACTGGGCTATCCAGCCGGCCCCAGAAGTAAACTTTAAAAAAAGACTGAATGCATAGCAGAAGTAAATTTAAATATTGATCATAGCATATATAGTTTCTAACATATAAGTTAATAATTCTTTATAGAAAGAGCATGAAAGAAACGATTCATTTCTGGTCAAGTGCATGGATTATTTACAAAGAAACACAGCAGTCAATGTGAGCTTTTTAAAACGTCAATCAAATCTTAACACTTCCTTGCTCAAAACCTTCATATAGTTTTCTACCATACTTAGAATAAAATCCAAAGTCCTTATCAGGTCAACATGGTCAGGCCTCTGGCTCTCTTTGACATTATCTTCTATTTTCTCTTCCTCAGAGTATCAGTCCACTCCAGCTGCACAGCTTTGCCATTCCTCAAACACGCCAAGCTTGTTGCTGCCTCTGAGGTTTTATGTCCATTGTTTCTGTACCTGGAACACTCTTCCCCAAAATGTTGCTTGCTCACTCATTTTACTTGGGTCACTTCTCAAATGTTATCCACTCAGATAATACTTTAGCACTACTCCGTTCCACCATCATTCTCCATCCCTAGTGTGGATTAATATTTCTTCATAAAATTTATTACCTGGGATTATATTTATTTGTGTACTTGTTTATTTTCTGTATCACGTGAAAGCTTCACAAAGGTAGGAACTAAACTTAACTTATTTACTGTTACATCTTTAGCATCCACTTGGCACACCATCACCATCATAACTATTAACATTTACTGAGTTCATACTACGTGCCAGGCTTTATTTTCAGCTTTACTACTTCATTTATCCGTACAACAATCCTCACAACAGTTTTGGAGGCCAAAAAAACTGAGGAACAGAGAGGTTAAGTAATGTGTCCAAGATTTAAAAGCTAGTAAGTAGCAGAGATAGGATTTGAACTCTGAATCTATAGTCTAAGCTCATTATCACTACATTATTCTCATGCAAGCAATATTGTTAAATTTATGCATAAAAACATTTAGGAATTATCTCAAGGAAATAGGTATATTAAAGAATTAGCTATAAAGACAACATATCATGAACACTTTCCTAAAGCTGCTTTTCAACCAGTTTCTAATGTTCTGTGCTGTATTTTAAATATTTTAGCTCAATAATAAAGGTCAGAAATCTTTTCTAAATGTTCAAATTTAAAGAAATCAACATTCAATTTATATTCTAAGCACAAAATATGAATACATTAATTCACCAAACACATTCTCAAGTCAGAGCCATTAAGTTAGACAGAATATGGACCTTCTCTAAACAGCAGAGTCTGCTGCTAAGAGTCAGTGCATGTAATAAGGCTAACACTCCCTATAATATCCTGCAAGTTACAAAATGAATCTGTGTAATTTTCAACTTCATAACTTTCTGAATTTTTTTCCTCTCAAATTCTAAAGTTTATATTCAAAAACGGTATTTCTTATACAGTGAACATCTATAAAACAAAAAGTATCAAGGAAAATAAGCCTATGGAAGCATCAACCTTTAGAACTTTCTGAATTTTAAATGAACCTGAATTTACTAAAAACAAATTAGACAATATAATGAATAAGCGTACAAGATGGATTTTCCTTCAAATATATATTGGAATTGAAAGCTACTAAAGCCTAAAGTGGCATCATACCTGCTGAATAGGACTCTGTGCCTGAAACAATATTCTTCTTCCTAGTAGCTCTGCAAAAATACAGCCAACAGACCAGATGTCAATAGCATTGCTGTAATGACGGCTGCCCATCAGGATTTCTGGAGCCCGATAATACTGAGTAACAACTTCCTGAGTCATGTGACGGGATTCATCTAGTTCTTCCACTCTGGCCAATCCAAAATCACAAATCTAAATAGAAAAGATTATGAAAATATTGTCAAACAGACAAATACATTTCCAAATGCAAGAGTAAAAAAAAAAAACACAAAAACAGCTCACCTTGTAACCTCAGAATACTTTTCAATTAAATAGAAATAGGAAGAAAAGATTTATTCCTAGATCTGCATAGAAATTGAGCAGTCTTTTTTAGTGCTATGCCTCCAGATTCTAGCATACTGTCTGAAACATAAGAGGTGCTCAATTAAATATTTATGGCATAAAGAAACGAATGAATCTAGTAGCATAGATATTCTACAATGTGCTACATTTTGACATAAACACATTTCTGTGTGAATTTGTATTTTAAATAGATATATACATGTGAAGTTTGAATAAAATGTTCGTAGAACCCCTGAAGTATCTTCTCAGAAATGGATTCAGCAGGACTCAGTTTGAAACCCACAGCTTTAAGAAATTTTACTACAAATATTCCTTAAACATGATGGACACAGCTCAGCTCAGGAGGTCTCCAAAATATATCTCTATTATAATGTCTTCCTCTGTAAGGCAGCCTTGAAAACAAATAGCTTGGGTGTTTATATATTAAATCTAGAAATACGTATTTAGCTGTTTTTTGGTTTAGCTATCAACTGAAAACAAATTAAAGATTAAAATAATATTTTAATGTACATCATTTGATGTAGTAACATGGAAGTTTGAAGACTTTTCTTCCTTTTCCACCTACTTTTAAAGTAAGTGACATTTGAAGAACAGTTCTTTTCCTTTTCAAATATATCAGTTGAATGTTAGGAATATTTACTGTAGACTGAAGCACAATATAATACTATAGCCATTCATGAAGTAGAATTTTTATTTGGCTACACGGAGATGACATAGCCACCTATGGCTACATAGAGAATTATCTCTAATTTCTCTGGGGAAAACTTTTACAGATATGTTATAATTTAGGGTTTCCGCTAATACATATCTCTGTTAGAAAGAAGTGGGGAAATAGCACATATGTGGATTTTGGTATTTAGTTTCACAAAAGACTAGGTAGGGAGTAGAAAGGGTTCTCAAGAAGTAAAGCTGAAATTGATGACTTGATTTTGGGTCAACTAATTATAATTAATCATGTAATCAATTTCCATTCAGAGGAATAATTGAGGATTGGATACTATATACCATGGAAATATATTTCATTGGTACAAACAGCCTTTTCTGGCTTATTGTTTTTGATTATGTTTCTGTTTCCCTAATTTGTTATCTCAGTGAAATGGCAAAAAGAAATGTTGGCTGAACAAAAACATAGTCTTCCTAAAAACCATAATTCATTCTCATAAATAGAAGTTTGCTGGTCTTCCAATGATTCTCCTGATACACATTTCCTTTAATAATGGAACAATCTAAAAAAAAGTCACTTTCTCTATTCTTTCTAGTCCCACTGTAATTCCAATTTCAGTGTTTCCAAAACATATGCAAACTACCATGAAGAAACCATAAGCCAAGACTACAAATTAGTTTCTATGGTGATGACCAGTGATATTTCTAGATAGAATAGGTTCTTTAATTTTGTGTAAAGTAATGAAAAGAAATTAAACTATTTCCTTCACAAAAATGCGTTGTTCTTAAAATCTGCCTTAAACAAAACAAAACAAAACAAAACAAAACAAATTCTTTTCAGATATTTAAATAAACCCCAAAGCTACCTTTAGAACACAGTTGCTGTTCACAAGGAGATTCCCTGGCTTAATGTCTCGATGTAAAATGCCAGCTGAATGGAGATATTTCAAACCTGAAATAACAAACATTTAATTGCAGACATTCCTTTTACTCAACAATGGTTCAGGAAAAACCTTAGAAGGAAACAGAGTAGGGGTTTAAAATTTTTCCCTAAATAACTACATAATGAACATTATCAAAAGCTTGACTTAGTCCCATCTCAAAAAACTATAATTTTGCTACACTAAAATAAAATGTCATCAAAGTTTTGTACACGCAACAGATAATGTCTGTTATTCAAAAGATTATTTAGGATTAAGTATAGAAAAACCTCTCAGGCAATGGAGTAAAGCTTGATAGTACCAACATCCTTGAAATGCTCATCAATGTAGCTAGTGGAGGTCTGCTACTAATTCTTTCAACCCATGACTCTAAACCTGCTCCAACAAAATAACTCCCATCAACCAATAGGGAGTCTTTCCCAGTAGAGGTTTCTCATAGATATGACAAAATTCAGGAGCTTGTCCAGGTTTGTCAGTTGAATTTTCCACCACTGAGAATCAAGAGGGTAATTAATCACTATTTAAACATTTTTGACAATTTAAAAGACTGGGATTTTCAGCACTGCTAGATAAAGGTTGCAGCCTCAAGGTTGAAGCTTCTTGGAATAAAAAGTAGCAAATCATGCTTTTCACAAGTCAGGGTTCTTTAACGAGCCAGTCTGGAGAATTATCTAGCTGGCCATTTCTATCAGTCTCCTCCTCCTGCTTTGGTTTTAAGGGTCATTTTGTTTCTCTAGAGTTGGACCTGGGTGTGCCAGCCAATACTCTGACAAGGCTTGCTGGCTTGCAGGATGGATGCCATCTATAGCAGATATGGTTATTTTTCAATTTAGACACTTGATGCCACATGTTCCTACTCTGTCGAGAAATAAAGGCTGTTTAGTGAACCCTGGCGATGAACCAGCTTTGCTTATTTACATCCCTAAATTAGCCCACTCTACTACCTAATGTATTAGATAGGGCCTTCTCTTCCATCACTGAAAGTATGAACTATTTGGCCCCCCTTAAAAGCCTCTTATTTAACATAAAATATAACAATTATTCAAAAGAAAAAGTTCTTAAGGAAGAAGAAAGACTTGGAAGGTAAGATTACAGTTCAAATAGAAAGCAAAACATTTAATTTATACAGTGAAACTGACTTTTTCTTCATAAAGAAAACCTTACCTCTTAAAATCTGATAAAGAAAAACTTTGACATGATCTGAGCTGAGTGGTTGAGGAGAGACGATAATTTTATGTAGATCACTCTGCATCAATTCTGTGACAACATATCTTTAGGTTTTATGTTAAGGAGAATACAAAGAATTCAAACCCCAATTCCTTCAAAGTAGTCACCAAGTCCAAATACTAACTTCCACTCTTAAGGCTGGAAAAGCTTAGGGAAAGCTTCTACACACCATGGTAGAAGGTGAGAATTCCAGCTCTCACAAGATAAAACATTGCCAAAATTAAAGAATTTACATGTTTGAAAGTTAGCAAAAGTAAACAACCATATGAAAAAAGAGAAAAACAAGGATAAACACTTTAAAACTGTCAGGCCAGGAAAAGTATGAAGAAAAGAGTCTCAAGGTCTACTTAGACATGTTACTAGAGTATCCTTTGAATCAAAATAAGAGGCAGCTGGTGGTCTCATCCTAGCTATCATGGCACCAATGGAAAAGATAACCTACCCATTAACTGTGGCTTAAGTTCCTTTATAAATCATGATACTCCTAAAAACATGTAATATGGTAAATTCAAACCCAAGTCCCTCTACAATCTCAACAACTTAATTCTTTAATTTAACTTCTTATACATTTATGATACTTGCCTTACTGAATTTCAAGCTTCCTATGCTTTGTACTCTGTTGTATCCTCAGGGTTCTGCTCAGTCAACATATGGCAGAGTGCTAAGGGCTAGGGTCTGGAGAACCATGGAGATGTGGAATTCAGAACTCTTACAAAGCACGAATGTTAAAAGACATGAAGGAATCATATTTTTCTGCATCTATAATATCACAGATTTGTCTTGCCCTGCCCACAGTTAGAAAAGTTTGAGTAAATATTATGATTTAAGTATAGCCTTCCTTTAAGACAACGGGATGGGGCCCTTGACTTCAAATGGTCCCTATCTTAAAATCCTTCTGATACCTTTTAAGAGCTAGTTTCACTTTCTAAGTAATAGACAAAGGCCTTCCTAGCCCTGTGCAACTGAAGACAGGGGAAAGCAAGATAAAAAATCGGCAGAGCTTGTGACTGTGAAAAATGGCTTTCACGGTTATTTTGCTTTCTTTATATAGTTCCTCAAATGTTAACTTCTTCCAGAGAGCTATTATGGGACTTTCTAAAAGGACAATCCATCCAACATGCTGTAGAACACCTCTTTTGCCAGTCCTGTGCCACACTAGTCCTGGAAGAAGATAAAGCCATCTCAAGGCGGTAGCTGTAGTCCTGAGAGGCGTAGAACTGAAAGGGTACAGTAGGCATACAAAATTAAGATGAAAAAGAGTCTGTCCTTAGAACTTACAATATATTTTTTAAAAGAACTTTTAGGCTTTGGATCTTACCTTTATGAGCTTTAAAAAGTCTTATTTAGGGCCGGCGGTATAGCCCAGTGGATAGGGTGCTGGTATACCACATGGGAGGCCCTGGGTTCGGTTCCCGGAGACCTCTCCTAGCGGGCAGACCGCCTTGAGAAGGGCAAGCCGCCATGGGCGGGCAGAGCCGCCGTGGGCAGGGCAGGTCGCCCGCGAATGGAGCGGAGCCGGCCGTGAATGGAAGCAGAAGCCGCCCACAAGTGGGGCAAAGCCGCCTGCGCAGTGACTAGTCTCGGTGCGTCGCCGCAATGGGGGGAGACAAAGCAGACAGAGAGGAACACAAGAATGGACACACAGCAAGATCAAGCAGAAGGGGAGGGGGGAATGTAATAAATAAAAAATAAATCTTAAAAAAAAAAAGTCTTATAGGAAGTGATTATTTTTTGTACACACATATATACATTCACATATATACAGTATAAAATATTTGTGTATTTTTGAAAATTTCTATAATACTTAAAAAAACTTTCTTGTAAAAAACTGGGGAAATACAAAGAAGCAAAATGTGAAAACTACCCAGAATCCTCTCTGTGACCTAACCTATACCATTTTGATGAACATGTTGGTTATGTATATATATATATATGTATACTTAAAATAAAATTTGGCTTATAATATATACATGGCTTTACTGCCTGTTTTCTTAATAAAACATCCACATTTCCCCATGTCATTAAATATTCTAATAAAGCAAGATTTTTATGAATGTACAGTGTTCTAATATAGAGATATATTATAATTCATTTAACTAATGTCTTTGTTGAAAATGAAAGTTCTTTCATTTTTTATTACTTTAAATAACCCTGAAATAAACATTCTATACATATATTTTTATTTGAAGCTGATTATTTCCTAATGACAGATTCCCTATAGTGGAATTATGGTGTCAAATTACATGAGCTTAAAGTTTTGATACATCTTTTGGGTATATTATAAAAACAATAAAAATAATGTATGGTTTTTGGAATCAGATATGGGTTTAAATCTCAGTGTGGCCACTTGTTGGGTGTTTTGTCTTGAGTATTACTGAATTTTTCTGAGCCTCAGTTTTCTCATCTGCAAAAATATCAATACCACCTATACTTCACAGGGTTATTGTGAGAAGTAAATGAGAAGGTATATAATGTCCTTAGCATTGGTTAATACTGCTAATTAATACCAATTGCAAGGCTCAACAAATTTTTCAAGTTCACTGAACTGCTGCATTTCATTTTTTGTAATGTGCCTCTTTATGACCTTTTTCTATTTTAATAACTTTTAATTTTTTTCTTATAAAAGCAATCTGTGATCACTGTAGGAAATTTAGAAAGTACAGGTCAATAAAGAAGAAAAGCAAAACCATCCACAAATATATTAATGATTGTTAACAATCTGGCATATCTCCTAATTTTTTTCCTATGCATTCACAAAATATAATCTTTTAAATACAAAAGGATATTGTACATACTTTTTTTTCATCTAAATTATCTGTGGACATCTTTTACAGTATTATATATATATATTTTACATCAATTAAAATGTTTAAATAGTATTATAGTTTATGTAATATGTCACAATTTAAGCCATCTCCTATAACTGGATGTTTAGGTTATTACTATTTTAGTATAATGTCTTCCTTAAAGCTTAGAGCTTTAAGGAAGGGTGATCTAGAAGGACTGTTTGATGAGGGCCCCTCAATTATGTATAAATGCTCTCTCAGGTTAGTCTATTTCTCCAGAGAAGAGCACTTCCAATCTTCTGTCTTGGAAGGTATAGGCCAGGTTGCCAGGGTTCTATATGAGTCAGGCAAGGGGTCAGAAGATACAGCTCAGCATACCATCTCCAGGGGGTAAACCTTTATAGTTTTCTTCAGGGAAGGGAAAGAACATCTGGGCATGTTACTACTTAGGTCTGCAACCAGTCCTGCATTTAGGTCCACTGGCATCCCTACTTTCTGAGATAAATGTTGGTTCCAATTCCTGAGCCTTTCTGATGTTCTGTAGCAAGAACCAACCTGCTTGTTGGTTCCCATTACTGCCTGCTCAAGCTTCTGCCTCTTCTAGTTCTCATTTGTAACCCTTTACCCTTTATTTTAGCGGGGCTGCAGGATGGAGTGGCCATAAAGATTTTTATTCAGTCAGCTGTGCTTTTAGGTTGAAAATTGTTTACATTTAAACACATACATATATGAGTATGAGACAGAAAGAGAAAGAGAGAAAGAAAATATATTAACTATTCCTGTTCTTTGATCAATTTTCTTTTGGATGATAACTTTTGTTTGTAAGAGTTCTTCAGATAATAAGGATGTTAACCCTTTCCTATACACCTAATTTTTTTTCCCCATTAGGAAATCTTAGTCACAGGAATGAGCCAGGAAAAACTTTTTATACCATTAAGCTTCAATCAGAAGTCCCAACATTCTTGAGCTATATGGTTTCCAGAAATTTCAAAGGAACATTACATAGGGAAAAAAAAATCCAAAATCAAAAAACAAAACAAAATTCATAACTTTTATCACTGTATTAAGTGCTGTGAACTTGAGGTTTTACTCAGGAGGAAAAAAATCCTA
>PVKH010024067.1:0-13714 GCA_004027955.1 Chaetophractus vellerosus
ACATAAAATCTAATCCTAATTTTAAAAGGGAAATAAAGTTTGTATGACATTACTTGTTCACAATGAACCCCTGCCAGCTTCTAGTGATCAATATTTCTATTTGTAAGTATTCACATCTTTTTTTTTTTAATTTTTATTTATATATGCCTCCCTTGCTGCTTTGTGCTCGCTGTGTTCATTTTTGCTTTGCATTTTTCCATGTCTGCTTATCTCCCCCTGCTGCGTCAGCTCACTGCACAGCAGCTTGCCTTCGCCAGGAGGCCCCGGGAACCGAACCCGGGGCCTCCCATGTGGTAAACCAGAGCCCAACCAATTAAGCCACAGCTGGTTCTGAGTATTCACATCTTTATGGAATTATCTTGACTGACATCAAGCTCTCCAGTATGGTTTTCAAAATCCATTTTTCCCTTTTTGAAAATCAATATGACATTTGCCCATATTTTATCTTCTAGTATCTTTCCTTCCATCTAGGATTTCCCAAGGATTACTTACAGTAGTTCAGAGAATTCATCTGCAAGTTTTCTCAGTACCCTGAGATGAAATTAATCTGGCGCAGAAGATTTGAAATAAATCACAACAAATAGAGGCTTAGTTGCTTTCTTATATGCTACTCACCTATCTCAATTTCTCTCTTACTAATGTTGTTTGTACCCTTTCTAAATTAATGTATACTCTCATAGGGAATGTTCTACAACAAGCTAAAACAAAAAATGTTGAGCAATTCTGCTTTATTTATGCTCACATGATACCAAACAGCAGGCCCAAGCTTTTAATACAATTAAAATAATCAAATGCATGGTAGTTTTGATAACAGTAATGATTTATATAAAATTTAAGGATATAGCTATTAAAATTCTAACTTTAATGCTTACTTTTAAATATGCAGCCGCCTCTTGGACAGAAAGTGTTCTCTGACTAGAACTGCCACATTCATGATCTCCTGGAAAGATTAACATATTAATCCGAATCAGTGCTATGTTAAACAAAACAAAACAAATATGAAAAATTAGACTATAGTAAAAATTCCACAATTATAGCTCTTATAATCATAAAGAAGGTGAACAGTATCATTTATATTTTCTATAAAGTAATTCTTAGTAAGTTCAAGTATTTGATATAAGTAATCAAATATCCTTACATAACTGCAACATTAAACACATGTCAACCTAGATAAGAACATATTATTCCCAACTGACTTGCAAGCCAGGACAGCAATCATGTCAGACTGATGCCTATCCCACTGATGCTGGCACACAGGAGGACCTCAACAGATCTGTATTATTTCTTAATGGGGAAAACTCAGCAAATTCACGTGCTAACTTATACATCTCTTCCCGAAGTCAGTAATTCAAGGGTTCAAGTAAATGTGAATTTATTACTGAACTAAAACATGTGTATTCTCAAAGTGTAACTAAACCTACCTTTAGCAGGGGTGTGTATACCTTAAAAATTGTTATCATACAAATCAACAGAAAAATTAAATTTACTTTAAAGATCAATTATCCTTACTACTGAACTTCAATTATAAATTTTTTCCTGCCCTGTTCCTCTCAAATAGTTTTAAAAATCTTTAACATGACAATACTACAATTAAAGTAAAATCTTTGACAAATTATTCTATAATAAAATTAACCACTTTCTTATTTATCAGTTTTGTTCAAGCAGCCAGCTTTTAATGGTGGTGTAAAAAAGGGAAGAAGTCCCTATTAGAAAAGCAAGTCTCAAACTTTATAATGCATCCTTGGAGATTCAGATTCCACAGCTTTAGAGCAGAAGCTGGGAAACTACAGACCATGGGCCAAATTCAGCCTGCTGCTGGATTTTATAAATGAAGTTTTACTGGAACACAGCCATGCTCATTTATTTATGTATTTTCTATGACTGTTATAAGCCATAACAGCAGAGTTGAGGAGTTGTGACAGATAGTCTAGCCAGCCCTTCACAGAGAAAGTATGCTCTAGAAAAACGAATCTGTATCTTTAAAAGCACTCCAGATTATACTGAGATAGTGGACAATGGACATAAAAATAAAGATAGCTTTAGAAGCTTGTTGTAGCAACATTGGAATTCCTAGCTAGAGCATATTCTCAACCTATTTCTGGGTGTTACAGCATGCCAAATAAATGTCAGTAGCTTGCAGTATATGAGTATGACTACCCAACCAGTGGAAAAAAGACTCTCAGTGATATACACAGAATTATATGCCTAAAAAACTGACCATAATTAAGAACCCAAAAACAACAACAACAAAAAGATCAGTGAGAAGATAGGGAGTTATAAGGATTCTAAGTGTCTCAGTAGAGAAGTTCCACTTTTATGTATTAGGTTTCTACCTATAATTTAATTTTCTACAAAGGGATGTGCTACATACAAAAGTTTAGGAAGCTCCTTTTTTTTTTTTTTTTGCCCTGTAACTACTTATAAAAAGAAAATCAAAAGTCTTTTCTTTTGGGCTATACACCTTATAGATACTAGTCTTGGTAGCAATTCACCTATAATAAATTATTCTAATTCCAGATATGTCGCTACTTGAGAGTTCTTAAAGACCAAGGAAATGCAATGAAACAGAAAAAACAAATTCAAGGAGAAAATATTTACTTTATCCAAGTACAACCACCAAAAGAATATCTGCACTTTGATATTCAATCTGGGAATTACCTACCCAATTTGATATTTCAGCTTTCAGAGCTGTTTATATTAATGCAAAAAATAAATTTGATTGACTTTTAAATTATACTATATAATACTATATATATATATATATATATATATATATATATATAACATATAATATATACAGCAGACAGGAAAAAAACTTTAACTAAATATATCTCTAAAAATAAAAAACCAGGTTAAAAAAAAAACTAAAGAGAAAATATTCAACAAATATAACAACATTGAACTTGGGAAACACAATTTCTACTGATACAGTATGCTACATATGCAAATTAACTTTTCAAAAGATTTTGAGACCATGAATGTTAAAACAATTACCTGCAAGCTGTGCCAATCGATCATGAAGCTTGTATAATGTGTTCATCATAAGATTTTTCTCACTTTCCTAAAATTAACAGAAATTATAAAATATCCAAGTCTAAGAAAAAATTTCTACCAAATAATTTATCTCATTCAAAAAGAAAACCGTAGATAAAACTGCCCCATCGCCCAAATAATACCTGCCCCCTGATCTCTTCTCTATACAATGCATCCTATGTATATTGTTTCAGCCCAGTATCATTTACAGCATTTCTTCAACACATATTCTTCTGGCAAATTACAGGTGGTGAAATTCTCTGAATTTCCAGCTGGTAACGGTTCCTACCAATCCCCCCCCCCCCCCCCCCCCCCCCCCCCCCCCCCCCCCCCCCCCCCCCCCCCCCCCCCCCCCCCCCCCCGCAAACTATGGTCCTGCCGCCAATTTGATTGCGCTGCTTTCATGTACTCCAGGAGGCTCTGTTTGTTTTCTCTTATGTAAGCCAGAGCTTGATCAGAATCAGAGTCAAATCCTGATTTGGTAATAATCAGTCCAGTTTTTTGAGCCTTGATATCATGGCCATCAGTTCAATTCAATAGTCAAGTCAGGAAAATGACCTTCAGGAATTTTTGTCTGGAGAGTAATGGCCTGCAGAAGGATTTTAGACTTAAAGTCATCAACAACTTCTTCCATAATCCCTATGATTTTACACATTACTTTGAATCCTTCCAGAGCAGAAAGAAAAATCAATAATCTTTTTTTTTTTTCCGGCTGTATGTAGTTTCTTCATACGTTATAGCCCTGCTATCTGGGTGGCTCTGCGTCTTCAAGGGAGGCCCCACATTATGAATTTTGCTCAGCAGCATCTCAAGATCTGGAAGCTTCTTTAGAAGGTCAACAACCTCAGAGATTTTGTCAGGCACAACCATGAGGTCCTCTATGGCATCTAGGCAATCATTGATGGTGTATATTTGTTTGTTTTAACCTGACTCAAACCACATAAAAATAACAGTATGACTACTGACACTTTGACTGACCTTAACCTCTCCTGTTCTCTCAAAGTGGCCCCACATGTACTTATGAAACATTAAAATGAAACACACATTTAATGACTATCTACTGAGAGTTCAGAATTGTTCTCCACAAAGTGAGAGACCCAGGGAACAAGTTGGTTCTGGCTCTTAAATGTTATATTACAGTTGTAAACAAAGTATAATGCAAATACAGAAGGGGGGGGGGGAAGCCTCATTTATGGAAGACAGACTATTTGAGTTGGGCTTCACAGGAGGAAAAGAAATGACGAGTATTCCAGGCAGAAGGAACAGCATGAGCAAAGGCATGAAAATATGCATGCATTCATAATATCTGTTACACACCAGTAGCCTAGTCCAACACAGCAGGCTACTAAAAAAGTAATTTGAAGTCAACTGCCAGGGAGCCTTGGATGCCAAGACTAATACTTGACTTCATTCTGAAAACTGAGGAGGAGGAAAGTAAAGCAGACTTGTGCATCATTCTGCGTAAGTATTACCCTGGCCATAATGTACAGGCTGGCCTGGAGGCAGAAATAACTATGAAAGGAGTACAGAGAGGAGAATATTGCAATGGTATATAGTCTAAGCACCCAGCCAAGAAGACTAAGGCAATGATACCCTTAATTTAAGAATTACTGCAATTAAGATCACTTTGATTTAGTGTTTGTGGAGTCCTCCAGTCTCCACTATCTTCCAGAGTTCAAAGCAAGTGGAATTTGTCCTTTTATTAGCTGAGTCTCAGGGAAAACTTTTCCAAGGGCTGTCTTACATCACCATATTGGTGACATCACCCTGGCTTAGATTCTTATTAAAGTCTTCTTCCATTCTTCCATTCTGACTGCTTTTCAGATTGTCTCCTAACATTTCAGCTTCAAATGTGTCTAATTACTACTAGCTTTCCTAATAAACCATCCTACCAATTAGCTAAAGATCTACAAATAAATAGATATTTAAACTAAGTTGTCAAGGACCCTTTCATTGAACAAAAATAATTTTCTAAGTTGAAATAGCTATCTTTTAATTGTCTTTTTGTAAGGTCTGGATATCTTTCTCTAAAGCAAAGCGCTTATTCTTGAGATTAAAAAAAAAAATCAAACTGAGAGTAACTCCACAAAATTTTCTCATATATTGTCACCTTTGAATATTTCCCTCTTTTATCCTGAGCCAATTTTATCCTTTAACATATTTTCAATTGTTTGTATCAAGTCTCCGAATAAATAATGATAATGGATTTTACACACTTAACATGGTGCCTGGCATAGAATAAACAGTTAATATAAATGGATTGCCACTATCATTATCATCATTATAATTATTACTATTATTTAGAGGTTCAGAACCTCAGTTTCTCCATAGGGAAAATTATATAGAAGAAAATAAAGTTCTATATTTCCAATGTTCAGTGAGTATATTAAATCAAAATTATGATGCTAGTAGCAGTATTACATTACTGCTACTGATAAGGTCAACTTTTTAAAAGAACACGTATCACCACAACAGAATATTACTAAATATTATTAAATACATATTACTAAAAACAATTATTTCAAAGCCCTACTCTAACAATCAAAAGTAATATACTGTGGACCTGATTACACATTATTATATATCTTTTAGTACAACAGGTAATGTTTTCTACATTGGCTTATACAATGGTCAGTTCATATAATAAAAAAATTAACAACTGTGTATTATAAACTCAAGCATCTTAATTTTCAATTGATAATTGAAAAATATTTCATGTAAATGAAATTTAGGTTAAAATTAATACTACAGCATCAAGAAGGAAGAGAAATCATAAATGGGCAGTCTAAGGGATATGTCTCATTTCTAAATCCTTTGCCTTCTTCATGGTTGAATAGGGATGCCAATGTGCAAAGGTTCCAAAGAGAGACAAGACGAGGGCAAAGAGGACAAGTTTGCTAGACATCCAAGCAACTTAGACAATAGGGAAAATTCTAAGGGTAAGACCATATCCCTAGATGACATGCTACTGCCTTTTTTTTTTCCTTTTCCTGGCAACTGACTTTAATTAAAGTGATAAATAGTTTAGCTCTTAGGAGCAAATCTGTATCAGATTTAATTATACTATGGTTAAAGAATCTCAGAATAAGAAAACTTATTGCTTCAGCATTAAAGAACCTAAAAACTTACTATTTTTAGTTGATGGTGATCCTAATACTTTTATTATATAAAACATGACACAAAATATCAGCATTATGATCTTTTACTTACTTGTATTTTTCCAAATGTTTCACCAACAGGGTTTTGTACTATCAAGAAAAGAGAAGAGAAAACTATTAGCATCACTTATGAGAATTAGAATTTCCCAAAAGAAGCACTCTGAAATGTCAACATGTATTTTGCTAAAACGGAACAAAAACATGCAAAGTATAAACAAACTAATGATAATAAAGCTAGGAAATTAATTTTCAGACTTCCCAATTTTACCATTCTCTCCTTGAATTTGTGCTTCTCTACAGTCATCAAGAACAGGTGCTCTGGTATTAGAGGGGCTGGGTTCAACTTTGCCACTTACTAGGGACAAGACCTTGAACTAGCATCTACTTGGCCCCTCTAAGATAAAGTTTCTTCTTCTATAAAGGAGGGATAATAATGGTACCCATTTTATTTAGGTGGTGTGAAGATTAACAAAATAAACCATATAAAATGCTTGGCATAGCGCCTGGCACTTAATATGCACTCAATAAATGTTATCTGTTATTGTTAATGACTGTATTACCTGTTTTGACCTTAACTTGATTTCTCTTCAAAATATAAATTAAGGCAATTAACTACTTAAGGAATCTGCAAGATACTTTAAAATTGACAATTCATTTAAAATTCTGACTACAAATGATTAAAAAACAAACATACAAAACTTCCTAATCCTTGCTAACATCTGGAAAAGTGGCAAGAAAAAAAAATTCCAGGTAAAAGTAGCTAAAAAGTAATTCTCAGTATTAAACAACTCTGAATTTCCAGTAAAATATTACCTTATTTACCAATTTTTCATTCAACCTCTTTTATTTTTCCTCCCCAAAAGACACAAACAAGTTTATAGCTGAATATACAGCTTCTCTCATGGTTATTATTCAGTATCTCCCCCTTATAAATTATTTTATTTTCAATAATATGCAAAAATATTCAAAGCTTTTAGATACTGGGTCTCTATAATTCAGGTCACAATTAAGTCAAACTGCTCATACAAAGTAGTTCAAGCTGACCAAGTTTCCTTTCTGAGACACTTTTCTATTTTTATTTGAGAAAACAGGAAGTCCCATAGGAACTAGGAACTGCCTGATTCTAAGAAAGTTCATGTGTAAAACCAGTTTAACAAGGTACAATAAAAAATCAAGGAAAAAAAATATGCATCCTGCTAGCATCTAAAGGGATTTTGCGAATAGATTTTTAAATAACATTTTTCTATTCATCAAAAGGATTTTAATGCTGGGAAAAAATTGTGAAAAATAGAAGATTACAATAACTCATAAGGGGAAAAATGTAAATAAAATGTTGAGAATCAGATGTTTGTGCTAAAAAAAATCTTAGGATTTTCAATAACATTAAATTTTTAATGTAAAATTTGAACAACTTAAAATAAAGTTATAACTAGCCTAGAATACTGCCAAAAGTAGCCTTTTCAGTGTGCTCATAAAAAACTAGTGAAACAATACAAAAAATCAAATATTTTATTTGCTCTTTTTAAGAATTACAACTCTAAAAAATATAAACACTTGCAAGTTCTATGAAACAGGCTTTAGTCTCTATGAAGAAAGCCCAAGCTAGCATTACTTTTTGACGGTGCACAAAATTATTTTTTCTCAAGACTATCAAATAGAAAAGTAGCTCTTCAAATATCTCTATTAAAGCATTTACTGTAAATTGTGGATGTTCTTTCACCAGGCTGCTCAGGACAGGGACCATGTGTTATTCAAGTTTATATATCACACATACATGTAGTTCACAAAAAGTGCTAGTTGTGTTATCTAAGTTAAGTCCACTTTTCCTTATTCTACAGAAGCTAAAGTGTAAAATTCTGCAAGAAGCTGGAGAAGGGTATATATTCTAAGCAACTGGGAAGAGAAAGTGATAGGATGACACAGAGAAAGCCAAAGAGGAAAACAATGATTCTGCTGAAAAACATTTCTTGTCATTCATCTCTTTCTAGACTTCTGCCTCTTCTGTCCAAGGACTAAGATATCTGGGAGTATAACATATCTAAAAAGCCAAAGGTACACTTTCCACCCTTCACAACTTCTATTAAAAAATTCCCCCCAAATGTCTTTTAATAACTGTCGCCTATTAAAAGACAGATCTAATAAATTATCAAGGGTAAACTACCTAAACTTGAGGCTAAGTTTTAGAAAATAAATTCCATACAAGAACAACTCCAACAAAACTAGAAGTCCTCTAATTTCTATAAGACTTATCTTTATACATATAACTTTTCTTCCCCCAAACCATTTCAGTATTTTTAAAAACACATCGATATTTTATATCTCACATAAATTACCTACTCTTTAAAAGAAACAACACATACTGTTATCCTTTGTGAAAACACCTGCCCCCCATTAGTCCTTTGTAAGGAAGTAACCGTATTCCAGCAAAAATTTACCATCTTATTTATTAGCCTGCCTATTTTCTAGGGACTGACTTGAGACTGAATTATATTTCTTATCCTTTACCCTACAGCAATGATAATACCATGATGGTACTTCAAAATTCATTCTGGGGGCTGGCTGGATAGCCCAGTGGATAGGGCGCTGGCATACCACATGGGAGGCCCCGGGTTCGGTTCCCGGGGACCTCTCCTAGCAGGCAGACCGCCTTGAGAATGGCAAGCTGCCATGGGCAGGCCAGAGCCGCCGTGGGCAGGGCAAAAAGCTGCCACGGACAGGGCAAAAGCCACCACGGGCAGGGCAGGTCGCCCGCGAATGGAGCGCAGCCAGGCACCCACGAACTGAAGCAAGAGCCGGCCGTGAATAGAAGTAGAAGCTGCCCACAAGCGGGGAAAGCCGCGCCTGCGCAGTGACCAGTCTCGGCGCATCGCCGCAGCGGGGGGGGAGGGGAGATATGTAATAAAATAAATAAATCTTTAAAAAAAAAATTCATTCTGTCATCCCATAAATGAACAATCACAAAGCCATTTTTGACTTGGTATTCTCCTCTTTTTGTGCTGTTTGTTCTTAGTTTTCCTTTTATACTGCTTTTCCTCACATTTTTCTGGTTTAGTCATTTCTTCTTCAATTTCCTTGTTCGGATTACTTCAAATCTCAAATACACCAAACCTTCCTCTGTAAATATTCTTATTTTTTAACTTCACTTCACTAATGACTATAAAAATCAAATTCCAACATGTTTCCTCAATTGTACTACTACATCCCTAGAAATCTTCCAATGGTTTCCCAACACATTTTGCTTCAAGGAATTTTTATCTTGTAATACTTTTCTGTTTATTAGACACAATGTTGATTCTCTGTCTCCAAACAACCCCACCACCACCAATTCCAAAAATGTTACTAGTTTTACTGATCCTTTCTGTCAAATGCAAACTTTATCCCAGTCTTTTAAGTTGAGATCAAATGTATCTGCAATTATGAATTCCCAGAGAAAAAGGAAAAAATTTGTGACTGTATCTATAGATATCTTTTGAAGTATGTTTATGTTGACCAGATAAATTCCCTAATGACCTGTCAGTTTGGCTCAATTCTGGTCATTCAGTGTTAGTAAAAGAAAAGTCTGTGATGATCAAAGTTCTTCTTTTCAACTTAGAAAGATAAAGTTTATTCATTTAACAGATATTTACTGAATACTTACCGTGTGTTAGGCACTGGAAATGTGGCAGTAAAACAAAACAAAACAAAAATCCCTGTCTTCATAGTGGATGTTCTAGTAGAGTTAGAGAAACAATGAAAAAAAAATTAGAAAACAGTATGTCAGATGGTATAAATGCTTTGGAAGAAAAGAAGCAGGAATGGGCTTTGAGATGTGGGTTGGGGAGGGGATTTTAAATTCAATGATGAAGGAAGGACTCACTAACAAGATGGCATTTGAATAGAAATCTGAGGGAGAAGAGGGAACGGTGGCTGACAGGCAGTAATATGCCTATCTTATTATTCTGAAAATGGAAGGAGGAGGGAAAGTGTGGCTGGAACAGAGTGAATGAGAAGGTAAGTTTAGGAAATGAAGTCAGAGTGTTAAGACTATTTAAGGAGGGAGCAGATGTGGCTTGAGCGGTTGAGTGCCTGCTTCTTCCCACATGGGAGGTCCCGGGTTCCCTTCCCGGTGCCTCCTAAAACAAACAAACTAACAAACAAACAAAAAACAACAAACAAAACAAGTGAAAAAAACAACTCAGGGGAGCCTATGTGGCTTAGTGGTTGAGCACCAGCTTCCCAAAAACGAGGTCTCAGGTTCAATTCCCGGCCCCCGGTACCTCAAACAAACAAAAAACTATTTAAGGGAGTCGGTAGATAAATATCATGTAGAGCCTTGAACACAACTGAAAAGACTTTTATACTTTACTCTGAGTGAGAAGCTTCAGAGAATTGGGCACATATGTCATCTGGCTTATTATTTGAAAGAAAAGAAAGGCACATATAATAAGGGGCAGTCCACTGTATGGGTTAAGTTTAATAGTCCGAAGCATTTGGAGAATAAATAATCTGCTATTTATGACCCAGGAAAACAGAGGAAATAGTATATTCAGGTTGCTTTTCCTCCAGCTATCTCTGGATCAACAGACAATTTTAGTCTACCTCAACATTTTTCTGCTCTGAATACCTGAAACTACTATCATTATCAGTACACAAAAATATTCTGCCAGGAAGGTTCTTAGCCTTTGCTCCTTCTGGTCTTCTTTAAGCCCAAATGTTTTCCCTCTCCTTCATTCTATCTTTAAGGCCCCTTTTGTAGCTCTGCTACAGTCATGCAAGATGCCTAATCACTGCAGCTCACAGTGACTCTCCTCTTCTCAGAACTCCTATTGTCTTCACTCTCCTCATCTTTACTACTTTATATTATGCTCTAACTATTTGGTCTGTTTCTTCACCCATTAAGACTGCAAAATATCTATCAATGCCTTACAGATATTGGGTGCTGAAAGAATAGACGATTGAATGCATACCGCTGCTTCCTAGAATAACAGCTTCACCAATGTCAGGGGTTAGTGATCAATTAAGGCTGTAACAGAAACAATCACTCTAAAACCCTTCTCTTTGAATAAAAAGTTATATTTATTGAGCTCTTACTGGGTATCAGGCATGCTAATACCATGTACTCATCAGGTACTTCATTTCATCTTCAAAATGACACTTTTAAGGCAGGTATTATCTCTGTTTTTGTAGACAGAGAAAGTGAGGCATGGTGAGGTAAGGCTGTTTCCTTGAGATAAACAGTTTATGAGCTACGATTCAAAAAGATGGATTAAAGCCTATGTCTGACTCTAAAGTCCACATTCTCCACATTCTAGAAATAACTACCAAAAATATATATATTTGTTCTACTTGTTTTAAGGAAAGCATTCTTTCCTAGAACTTTCAGATTTTGAATCATTAGCCTTTAATCTCCCTATCATGTAATATAACAAAAAACACCAAAAAGGGGCATGGGGCTGGGGCGGGGGGTGGGTGGGGGGGGAGAGACAGTGCTTTTGGAGAACACACTTATCTCTTAGATGAGGGGAAACTTCTCTTCAACACAAGTTCTCTACTTGTAGTCTCAGGGGCTTACAAGTATTTTATATGAAAATATAAAATGTTCCATGGACCCATACAGACAGAAATAATCACTTCCCTCCTCTCTGCTGCCATGACACTTTGTTTCATAATTTCATAATACTCCTGCAGCGCTTACACACAGCAACAGTTTTTTAAAGATCAGTTTCTACTGGGTCCAGAGACTCTGTGGACCTGCAAGTCCTACTCTACAACTCAATGGACTCACCCAGGACACCTAGTGGGAGATGATGATGGACGATGGCTATCCTGGGGAATGGAGAGAGCCTGCAGCTGCAGGCAGGATAATCTCTTCCATCATATCCACGGGATATAAGCTCCCTCTCACTTGGTGGTGGAGGGGACATCACCATCCTAGACTCCTCGGGATTGGGGGAAGAGCTATGGACTAGAGTAGACTTGTTGGTGTCCTGTTACAGACTTGTTGTGATTCACACAATGGAAGAAATTACAAAATTATGTGGAGCTAGTGGTCACTGGACACTTTGGGGACAGGGAGAGGGAAGGGCAGTTGTAATACAGGGGCTTTTTTGAGACTTGGGAATTGTCTTGGGTGATGTTGCAATGGAGGATATAGGCCATTTTATATAAGCCCCAAAATGTGTATATCTGTAACAGGTGTTGTGCCACACTGATGAAGGATGTATATGTGGGAGGTTGTGGGAGGTGTGGGTGATAGGGCATATGGGTACTCTTAAAATTTCTGTGTAACATTTATGTAAATCGATGTATCCTAAAAAAGAAAAAAAAAAGGATCAGTTTCTACTTTAGTACCATGCCACATCTAAATAGCATTCTTATATGGCTTCATTTTCAAAACAAGATATTTACAAACATATATGAAATGCCTACTATGTGCCAGGCATTATGCTAGTTGCAGGAGATTTAAAACTGAACGCCATGTAAGCCCTACACTCAAGAAGTTCAGACGGGAGGGCTGCAACTCTGCAAACATGGAGTCAGGAAATACCCTCATGCCAAAATCCAATTCTCTACAAGTCAACAAAACTAGATTCCTGATAAGTTCCTAAAATCAACAATTCACTTTTCTTAACTCTGTAACATTCCATAGATAAGCAAGGTAATCTAAAGAAGGACTTTAAAGTGTCCAGAGTTAGTTGCAAGCAATAAAACACAGTCAGTTAATGGACAAATAATTAATGAGCAACTTATCATGTGTGGGGCACCATACTACACAACCAATGTTGGTTCATAGCACTAACAAAACAAAGTCTTTGCTCTCAAAGCACTTGATTCTAGTCCAGGGAAAAAGAATAATCAAACATATAAATAAGAAAAAGTCAGGTCCAGATACATAACCTGAAGAAGGTAAAATGAGGCAAAGTAAGGCACAGTGCTTCAGCTAGGGTGGTCTAAGGAGGTAGTGTCTGTGTTGCCACTTGAATGATGAGACACAATGTTCAGGAAGATGAATTCCATTAATTTAATTGAAATATATCTATAAAGATGATGATTATGTGTGCCCGGCCCTATACTAAGTATGCAATTCCTTCAATTAATATTATAAAGTAGATATTATTATATCCATTTTACAGATGAGAAACCTGAGGCTTAGAGGAGTGATGATTACCCAAGGTCACACCAGCTAATCAGTGATTAAAAAAATAGGAGTTGAACCCAGGCAACTTAAAAACTGAACTCTTAACCACAATAAGTGAACAAAAGTAAGTCTAAAGAAAAATAACTCATACCAAAGGGAAAAAAAATCTGAGGAAAAATTCAAGGAACTGGACATATTGTTTTTTCTATCTGAACAGTTCTTCATCCCATTCATTGCCTAGATAATTCCTACTCATTAGTCAGACCTTAGTTCAAACATTACCTCCTTGGAAAAGCATTTCTAGGCTATATCTGTTCTCCAGTAGCACCCATATCTTTCCTTTATAGTTCCTATCGCTGTTGTAAGTTGTTTTTTTTTTTTTTAATGCCAAAGTGGAATGGTGGGG
>PVKH010024068.1:0-13712 GCA_004027955.1 Chaetophractus vellerosus
AGCACTCTCATAGTTACCTTCTAACATTTAACTGGCCAAGACAGTTTTAATACAGGGTTCTAATAGTGATGTGTTGGTAGTTAAATCTATTATATACATATTGGAGACATTCTTGAACTTGCTATGGTGACTTACTATGCAAAACTTTGTTTCTGCTGGATAGATTTCTTAGAATGGGTTCTTATTTATAATTATTCAGGTTAGTTTGACTATCAGTCATACACTGTATGAGGAAATCAATCCTTTGTGTTTAGAAAGAAAAAATGGCAATTTTGTCCTTATGGAGCTTTTAACCACAAAGGGTAGATAAGATATACATTTTTTAAACATTTTTAGAAGCATACTAAAAAACGTGTAAGAAAATTACTGTCACAGGAATCTAAACTATCTTGGAGTTTGTTAAAATTCCTGGGTTTGGGCGGGATCAGTCTTAGAAAGCTTCAGAGAGTTGAATTTTAATCAGTGTTTTGGAAGAGAGATGAGATTTGAAGGCACAGGAAGAGAAGGGCACTCTATCTTTATTGGGAGAAATCTGCCTGGAATATATTCTGTTCCTCTATTCTCCTTCCTGATCCATGTGGCAAACTGCTATTCATTCTGTGGTAAATTCTGTATACACACAGTGAACAGTTAAGGGAGGTATAAGAATGCAGCTTACACACACACACACACACACACACATATACTTACACATTATATAACTGGAGTAGAGTATAGTAGTAGAGTGAGCAACGTAATGAGAAAGAAGGGTTTAGAAGAAAGGAAAGAAAAAAAAATACTTGGGATTCAATATTTGAGAACTGGGAGCTGTATTAAGTAACTTTGGAGCAAGTTGATTATTGTCTAGCTATTAGATCTATTTGCTTACTAAAGCTTTGATTTTTTTTTTTTATTATTATTAGAGGTTTGGGTTTTATAATTCAGCTTGCAAGAAATGCAGAAATGTTATGTCAGTGTTTGAAAATGGTTAGCAATTTTATAGGTATTTTAACTTTGGCTAAACCATTCCTATAGTTGTTAAAAAGCATTGTGATTAAAATGATCTTTATTGGCAGTATTCTAAAAACTTCATGTTAGGGTGACAATCCTCCTTTTTACCCCCAAATGTTATGGCCATTATCACACCTCTTTTTAGAGCAAGAAACTGAAGACACCCCCATCCCTGTGTTTATAAACCCAGCTAAAACCACTGTTTGACACGTCTTAGAAATACTGTCTTAAGGACTGAATTAAAAAATAATTTTTCTCCTAAATTGTTCTCTAAGAATGTGGAAATACAGGCACCCATCTGATATGCAAGAGTTAGCTAAGTAATTAAATTGGCAACTGGGTATTCAACTATTCTAGAATGGAAGCTAGGGACCCAAGAAAACTCTTCTCTATATCATAGAATCTGTGTCACCTGAAATCATGAAATTGGCTTGAGAAGACTTATGTACTCTTTAAGGTTGATATTTTGCATTATTTCATGGAAAAAGTTGTAAAAACTGTAACCTGCAGTTAATAATCAATTTTTCTAAAAATTTGCCCCCACTTTCCCCCCCTCCAAGTTTAGTGCCACTGACTTCCCAAACTAATGAAAGCCTATACAGAAGTAAAAAAACAATTTACTTCAGTTGTTTGTTTTTGTAAAGCACTACTTACCTCAGTTTAAAAATTAAGAACAGGCTACCAAAATTTTATCCAAAAATATTTTTCAAGTGAGACTTTTAAAAGTCTTTCAGTTGCACACTGTGACGTTATGGTGGTAGGTTAAAGACAGAGATGGAAAGGAATGATTAGAAGAAAACCCAGGTGGTGGTAAAAGTGGCACAAGAAAGTGTGGAGTAAGATAGACTGGCAGCTATGCAGAAGTTAAATGACTTAAGCAGAGAGAGAGAGGGAAGAGAGGCTTAATAGTTTGTGGAATATTAGGAACTAATTACCATACCCAACCCTTTATTTGGGTTGGGTTGTGAGTTTTATGGTGCTATCTCCTTTTACTGATATCTTTCAAAGGCTATAATTAGCTGATTAACCGACTGTTGGCAACTCTTCATTAATCAGCTTTATCCTCACATTTCTTCAGTATATCACTCTGAATAGCACAGCCCCAGAAGCTTACTAGGGAAAGGGTAATAATTCCTCTGGTTGTGTAGTGATCCAGCTGTGCCCCTGGCTTCCCATTCCTTCCCCAGAGGTGGTTAAAACATCATATCCTCCGGTGCCGATCTTGCTCCTCCAATGTATGGTTGAGCCCTAACGAGGGCTTGGTTATTTCTAGATTTCTGAGACTTACTGTGATTTTGAAGTGACAGCAACACAAAATTTCTTTTAAAGGCAAGGATGATGGATGTTATATGCCTGAATTTTCTTTGAACATTTTTTTTAAAAAACAAACACTTTAAGCTTTTCATGAAGTTAAAATTCAACAATACTAGAGTCTGTTACATCTGCTAACACAAGAACTTCCATCCTCTGCATAAGCACTTAGACATATAAACAAGATCTTTTCATGAAAGTTATTTTTCTCTTCCTCCTCATATTCCAACTTGTCTGAGACCAATTTTTGAATTATAAATCCCTTTTTGTGTTTGTACTTAAAAAAAATTTTTCTTGCAATATTGCTAAAAGGAGTACAATTTGAATGGTCATTTAATCTTCGCTTAAAATCTAAGAATGCTGGATTATCACCTTTGTACAGAAATAACCTAATGACTCAGTCCCTGCTGTGCGACTTGTTTAGGTGGAATAACACTCCAATGGATGAAGCGCTACACTTTGGACACCACGATGTATTTAAAATCCTCCAGGAATACCAAGTCCAGTACACACCTCAAGGAGATTCTGATAATGGAAAGGAAAATCAAACCGTCCATAAGAATCTTGATGGATTATTATAATTATCTTAATCCCAAGGTTTAAATTACTTACCTATTCAATTGTGGAAAATGATTATGAAGATGTGTATTTCTATCTGGTAGTGATGTATATTTTACATTTGTCATTTCAGTGTTACTGAAGTTTTCTTCCTTGTATGCACAGGACAAATCTGATCTCTTTGGAAAAAAATAGAAATAAAACAATCTCCCTTCATAATGTGAGCAGCAATATTTACCTCGTGGCATTGTATAATTTGATGTAAAAGAAGTAGGTACCAATGCTAGCTTAACTGTGTGATTTTCATGATTTTATTTTTGTGTGTTTTGTGAATTTTCAGTTTATGGTGATGATCTGCTGATATGCGCTGATAAATTAAGCTCTGTATTAGTCTGTCCAAATGGATCAAAGGCTGCCTTTAGAAGCAAATAGTATGGTTTTCAAGACTTCAAATATAGATTTAGTTTGAGTGTTTGAACAACTATATGCACTTAGGATCATGTGTTTAAAATGTCTCCCATCACCCTCACTTCATGGTGTGAACAACTGTTAGTGGAATAGATCGATTTTGATTTGACTTTATCAGGGAATCTGTTTAAGATATGTTGGCGACCAAAATGTGTGTGAATATAATACTTTTGAAAATTTTTCCTTTTTCTATATCCCATTAGCCCAGCCTCTCTTCCCAGACATTTACCTATTTGCCTCTATCCTTTACCTGGGAAAGTGGGTGCTGGCATACTATGCAGTTTTCATGTTTTCCACATTAAGTCAGAAAATGCCTCATATTTCTGGCATCAGAGCTATTAACTATGCCATCTGTCTACAGAGATGAACCAGAGACAAATTACTAAGCTAAATACAAATTAATCAAATCCATCAGTCTAAAACATGAATGGATGTGCTAATATGGCTCCTTAAGATATTTTTCAGTTTCTAGAATGAGTTCAGAATGCTTTAAACTACCAAAGTTATATGATAACTGCTACAAATAACATTTGTTTTTAAACCTGTCAGTAAAAGTCTGCATCAAGATATTTTTCTCTTTGGGGGGTGGGGGGGACTACTAGATCTCCCCAGTTTTCTTCTGATTCACTAGTGTGTAATATTTGGTGGGCTCTATAGTTTAATAATAAGAGAACCATCATTTCTTTGTGTTTAAGGAGGTAAATTAGGAAAGTAGGTTAAAGGGGCTGCAAAAACAAAAGAACAGAATATGCTAGGAATTGCACATATATTTTATCCTGTCATACCTCAAAGAGATAAAGGGGATAAAGATAAAAAGATTTGATATTAAGCACACACACAAATAGACTTCTTTGAAGCTGTGTTCAGTGAAACAACCAGACTCCTCAATTACAAGAATGCTAGTGATTACCACATTAATAATAGCAATTTCCTTTTTTCTTCTATCAGCACACACTGCTGCTTCCACACTTTATCATACCTGATGGCACCTTAGCCACTTCAGCCAACTTCCAGGTGCTTTGATTTTTACTTCCAATCTAAGTCAGTGACTTCACCAACACCTCCCATTACCTAGACAGCACCTCCTTTCATGAAACCATGGCCAGTATTCTTTAGCTGAACTGCATCGGGCATGAAGTCCATTCCAGAGTGCATGCTTTTATGGGAAGGATGGTGGGTGGGCAACCAGCCATGCTGCTGCTTTGCCACTCCACAGATCTATCAAGTCATGAAGACAGGTAGTACTTGCAAAATGCTGCATAGGAAGCATACATTTCCCCCCCAATGATATTATGGGCTAGACACATTTTTATTGAAATCAATTGAAAATACTTTGCTCAAACAGAAGCTTACTTTGTGACATTAAATGAAAAATTAAGATGGTTCAATTGTGTGGCCTGAAGATTACCACTGATTTGAGAAATTTCTCTAATAAAAGAGGTTCTATTATTTGGGAACATGGAGTTTTACCTTTCTCATACCAAAACTATTTTGTAAACCATTATAATTGAGTTAAATGTATCCTTTCTTACCCATGAAGTTATTTATGACTATACGCTGGTTCCTGATCTGGATGTTTGTTGTTGGCTGGTAGTAACAAGTGCATTTGGTTTAAATCCTTGTGGACTGTGTTGTTAACTGCTGCCACCATTATACTCCAAAGATCTTTTTGTTTTAGTGCTAGGCATAAATGTACTTTTTAGGTATCATTAGAATTCTGTATGTTTATGTTAACTTAAAGCTTTGTATACATTTTTGTCTTTGCTGGTCTCAGTTCCAATGATATCATCTTTGGGCATAACATGCTGTACCCCACCTACTAGCCACACTGCACTTTGGCTGCAGAGGGTGGATTAGCTATTGAGCATTTGAAACTGTTGTTTGTCTGGCAGTGACTGAATTATCTGATGATGGATTTAGATTTTTCCTGGGATTACACAGCCATGAATGTATTTGCTTCCAGAACCTCCCATAAGTGAATCTAATCTTTAAAACTATAAGTTATAGTATTCTGAAATTGGGAAATACATCTTTTAAATTAAATCAGGTAGTGTTGCTTTTTACAGTGTAATAAATACATGTATCAAAAAAACCTGTGTGACAATTTTGTGATACAGCTGGTTCTAAGTATCAGGTAACACAGTATTCCACGCTTAATAATCAACTTTCATAATTCATAAACTAATCAGCTGTGCCTGCTTTTATTTTGAGGATCCTTTAGTCACTACAATAAATCTCTAAGTCAAGTCTTTCAAGCTAAATAGTTCTTACAGAAGGAAAAATAATTTATATATTTTTGTACATGCATACACACTTAGAATGACCTTTGTAGAGAGGATTTTTAAATTTTTGCTGGTAAAACAAATATTATATCTGAGTAAAGAATACGACTACACATTAAGCATTTAAATACAAAATCATATTTTTGGGTTTGTTAGTTGGGTCCTTAATTTGATTGGATTTGAATGCAAGGGAACTATCTAGTAGTTGGGACCAGCTCTTGGCTTGGTGATGAACTTATTGGATAAAAACTAGCAAGTATTTTGTTCTTAAATTTTTAAAAATATGATTACTCTTTTCAAGTGTACCACTTAAAATGCCCCAAAATTTATTTTCATTGATCTTCACTGTCCCCTGCAAGAAATATTTTTTTAAACCTGTTTTTCTAAGGTTTATTATGCTTAAATCTGAGAGAAACTGCCAAAAGAAAGAAAAGGGGCATGCATGCAACAATAATGCAAAACAAACAAAAAAACTACAACAAAAAAAAGGAAAATACTTGAGTCCTTTTCATTTATTTAATTAAATTCATTGCTTTAGTTTGTCAGTATCTGAATTTTCATTCATCTATGCAATTATGCTTATTTTATATTTATTAAGTACTTGATTCAGCGATCTAGTTACTATAAATTTTATTTTGAAAGTTTGTTTCTAAGAGCTTTTTACTGGTAGCACCAGGACAAAAAAAAAAGATAATAAAATTTGCTGGCACAGAAATAATGTGTCATTTGGTAACTGCAAAATCTGTTTTACAGTTAAAGGTTGATTTGTTGTATAAAGGACTAAAAGAACATTGCCTTTGCCTTCATATTTTTTCCTCTCTTAAAAAGGTACATTATGGAAAAATCAACTATATTTCAAAATCTTGGTGAACATTTGTGGCTGTCCTAAATTCAGCAAACTACCGGCTGCTTAATTGTGAAACTGAAAACCAGAGTAATAGTTGTTAACCTTTATTCATTTTACTCATAGCATTACTGTTTTATGTAATGTGACATTTTAAGAGCCAATATGCATCACCATCCCCAAATCCTCAAGATTGTGGAATGAATAAACATAAGGGGGGAACGCAACTATGGACTAAAGTAGACTTATAATTATTCTAGTAATGTAAGAACTTGTATCATTGATATTAAGAAAGTGATTAGCAGAGGTTCTGAGGGGAGGGAGAGGGAAGAGTAGGTGTAATGGGTCATTTAGGGGACACTGGAATTGCTCTGCAATGACATTGCAATGATGGATACAGGCCATTATACATTTTATCAAAACCTATAAATTGTGCGGTACAAAGTGTAAACTAAAATGTAAACTAAGACCATGGTTAGTAGCAGTGCTTCAATATGTGTTCATCAATTGTAACAAATGTACCACACTAATGAAAGATGTTGTCAATGAGGGAAAGTGGGGGAAGGGGTAGAGGGTGAGGTATATGGGAATCCCCTATATTTTTGATGTAACATTTATGTAATCTAAGGCTTCTTTAAAAATAAAAACAAAAAAGGCTGGAAAAAAATTCCCTTGAGGGGTTGAATAGCAGATAGGAGCTAGAAGAAAGAATCAGAGAAGTTAAAGATAAGATGACTTGAATCATCCAGTCTGAGGAGCAGAAAAAAGAATGAAGGAAATTGAATAGAGCCTGAGGAACCTGTAGGACACCATCAAATGTGACAATTCATGCACTGTGGGAATCCCAGAAGGAGAAGAATGAATGAAAGGGGCAGAGAGAATATTCAGATAAATAATGGATGAAAACTTCCCAAATTTAATGAAAGACATGGATATACACATATAAGATGCTCAATGAACTCAAAACAGGCTAAATCCACATAGAGTCACACAATGACATATTTTAATTAAACTGTCAGATGCCAAAGAGAGAGAATTCAGAAAGTCACAAGAGAAGCAATATGTCACATACAAGCAATCTTCAATAAAATTAAGTGCCAATTTGTCACCAAAAACCATGGAGGTAAGGTGGCAGTGACATATTTAAAGTGCTGAAAGCAAAAAACTTTCAATCAACAATTCTATATTCAGCAAAACTGTCTTTCAAAATTGAAGGATTAAGACATTCCCAGGTAAACGATGCTAAAGAGAGTTCTGCAGGTTGAAAGGAAAGGACACTAGACAATAGATGAAAGCTGAATGAAGAAAAAAGGATCTCTAGTAAGGGTAATGATGTGGATAATTATAAATGGTAGTACTATTGTATTTTGGTTTTTAACTCCACTTTTTACTTTCTATAGTATCTAAAAGGCAACTGCATAAAATGAAATAATTTTTTTAAAAAAGAGCCAATATGATAGAGCTCTAAGAAAATAGTATATCTTAACTTCTGATTGGGGAGTGGGATGAGGGGAGGGTATTCTTGCCTAACTAAATAAACCAATATTTGAATAGTATACAATATTATGAAATGTTAAACCTATATTAAAATAATAAAATATTTTACAATTGCATTAAAAAAACATGAAAAATTAATTTTCTTAAAACAACTAAGGTTCTCTCTTATGTCACTTGGTTGGGAACTCTGTTGAGCATGAGAACCAGGTCTAGTTGCTTGAAATCAAGAAACCATTTCTAATGTCTACTATGAGCCAGGTACTATGCAAGGTGAGGGGTCCACAAGAATCCTGTAAGGAGTTCATCTGTAAAGGTGAGAGAATAGGGAGGCAAGTCTCTTGTTTGTCAGAAGTTAACACTATCCTTTTACAGTTAGGACGTGCTCAGTGAGTAGATGGGGGACTGAACCATTACACATGTCCTTCCATTGGAGAGGCTGTAGCTCCCTTAATGAGAGGAGAGGTTATTTTTTAGCTCCCTTAATGAGAGAGAGTTGAACCTAATAATACCACATTAGAATCTAAGTTGGCCCACATGGCAAACCCCAGCTCTTAAATGACTCATTTATATGTTGGAATGGCATTCACTTCCAATGCCAGAAACCCTTCATTCCCAGAGCACTGGCCACCCTTTCCTTTCAGGTTTAGGTTCAGTGTGTAAGGTTTTCTAATCATTGAAAAGGTACATGAACACCAAGGCTGTTCCATTTTTGTCTATCAAAGATGTATGTCTTAGCAATTTGCTTTGCTACAGGAGTCAAACAGTGGTGTATGTCTGCACTGACATTTTAGAACCTGGAGAAGACCTTAGAAATTCTCTAATCTAATCCCACTCATTTTTACAGATGAAGCTGAGACCCAAGAGTGACCTGTTATACAGAACTTAGTCCCATGCTCTTTGCTTACATCCTGTAACACTGCCTCTATCCTCTATGAATAGAACATCCAGCTACATGCATTAGCAAAGACCTCACAGGATTTTAAGATGAGGTAAAAAGGCTACAATGCGAGTCCTGAACACATAATCAACTTCAATTATCCACATATATACCCACAGATACAAGCATGGCAATGCAGGAGAGCCACTGCATGAATAATCCCAAGTAGTGAAAAAGTAAGTTTTACTAATTTCACATACATGATCATTATATTTTGTGGGGATTATCTAGGGGGTGGGGTAATCTTCCCAATTTCACAGGCTAATCATTAAAGTATGCAAAGATCATAGACCAGATGGTAGAGGGAAGCAGCCAATGAGTGTGTTAGATGGCACTTTAGTAAAAGATGCCAACAGTGAGGTTTTAAATAGTTATAACAGTATGTTTGAAAATACGTATATGACAGCTTTCTCCCTTTTAGATACTTTCATATTTTTGTATACCCAGTACAAATTTAATTAATAACTTTAAAACTGTTTAAGTAGGGTTCTGTTTTTTTCCTTTTCAACTAGGCAAGTAGGAAAGAAAAAACTGCTATTTCTTAGTGAATACAGCAAACACATAACCTTAAGTTAGTTCACGAAAACTTGGAAGCTGAATATTATTGAGTTGGCGTCATTTAAGAGTTATAAAGTAGACTCTAAAAATAGTATTATCTAATAGTTTTCCTAAAACTAGTTTAAATGCTGTTTTGTGAAACTGTATATTTATATAATATTAAAATTATTTATAGCTTCTAGCTATGCGTGCTTCACAAAATCTTAAATTTTAAGAAGTAAGGTGATTGTATTAGAACACCTCAAAACATTACTTGAATTTGTCTGTTTGGGTTTAACTGATGTTTCCCAAACATCTAGAATAGTATCTGGCTCATAGCAAGGGCTGAATATATATTTGATGAATGAATGAATGAATGAATGAATCTTAACTAAACGAAGCCACTTGAGGAAGTATCCCTCACTTTGGTAGCAACATCCAGTTTAAAAGGTAGATGCAAGAGTTTTCAAAAACACTTTCTAGCTTCTCCTTCCCTTTCTCTGTGGTAGTAAAATGTTAGAGTGGGACTAATTTGTTCATTAAGACTTGCCCTCACAGTCCACTTTAGCTTGCAGGCAATAGCATTGCTCACTTAATGCTATCTCAGAAAACGCTCTCCCAAGTGATACATCTAAGCTCTAGGTTGATAAAACAGCCTTCAAACCATACCAGAAAACGTGCAAACATCCCTGAGCTGGGATCTATTTTGTTACTTCCTATGATGATAATACAGGAATTTAATACACACACTTATACTAGCTAGGCAGGACATAACTCCTTTACTTTCTGCAGATATACAGCTCTTGGTGTCCATAATTAAGAGATTTTATGTTTCCTAAATGCAAATACTGCAGATACAGAGATGAGAATGACTGTATTTGTTATGACACCAGAATTTAAGCCTGTACCGCCGTTCCCTGATAATTCTTCAAACAATAAGTAAGTCTAGCTTGCCCATCTCTTTTTGGTGATTATGTCTTTTCTTATCTTATTATTTTCCAGCACACAGTACTTTTTACTTTGAGAAGGGCATAACTTTCTAGCTTATTGACATCTTTGAAGAAAAATGGCATCTTTTTTTGTGTGAGTACAATGACTCCTCAATAGTAACTCATCTAATCACAAAGGTATGATTTTAGATGACTACAAGGGAGACAAGACAGAGTCCCACTTCACATGTACTTAAAACAATCTTAGCACCTAAATTAATTTCAAAGCAAGTGTCATATTATTTGAGCATCTGGTGGCATCAAAAGCACTTTTTTAAAATTTGCTTTTGATGGCACCCCCTTACAGCTTGTTCCCATACTGTCTCTCTTCTGGTTTCTTTCATTGATCTATCTTAATCTGCTATAGCAATTCTGATTACAAGCAGGGTAAGAAAAGGCAACACTTAGGAAAATGGTGTCATTAATCTTTTAAAATAAGGACCAATATATTTTTATATTTAATCATAAGTCAGAATAAATAAGAAAAACATCAAACCTATACATAATGCCAATAACCTTTAAAACCTTTACACCAAATGCTATTAATCAGAGACTAACATTAGAATTTTAATACTTCTTAAATATAAACTAGGTCTCTTGGCAAATGAAACCATGCCAAATTAATCATTCTCAAAGGGAAAAATATATAATAAATAAATACCAGCAAATAGAAACAATATTTTTTAAAAATACTATCTTCTTTGTTCTTTCATCATTTCAACTTAAAAAGTCAACCTAAACCTGGTCAGATTCATGCCATCTATGAACTTGAGAGGAGGCTGTCATTTGTGTACATTAGCAAGCAAAGTACCATATGCATATTACAGTTAATATGATAATATATATTAGCTTTAATTTAAACATAGATTTAAAGAAAACTTTATCCCCATCAAAGAAAAACGCAGCATTCATATGGTGGAGGTGACAGTGGAAACACAAGGCACAGTCTGAAAATTATCTGGGAGGACCCTGCCAAACTCATCCCCTAAACCACGTTTTTCTGTCAGTATAAATGAAGGAAGAAAAGAAGTAACATAACACACTTCACAAAAGATCACCCATTTGCAACACAATCTGGAAAAAGCACAGGAGAGATAATGGAACCATTTGCAAGTGTATTTGTGAGAAAAACACATTTATCAGTGAAAAATATGCAGTGCTTGATGTAATTACATAGGACATGAGTTTTTAAATTATTTGATTCTCATATTATCTCTGGTTAGTGATTAGAGGTGTCATTTATTATTTTTAATTCCCAATTTGAAAATTACAAAATTATATTTTATGGCTAATAGGCTAAATACCAGATAATAGGCTAAATGCCAGCTAATAATAATAATAACAATGACAAATGAACTCACTTAAGAAACATGAATTGAACTTCTGAATTTATCTTCCTCTATTATTAATTTTAACTTAAAAAAAAAACAATGTGCTTTACCTTGAGAGAACTGCTGTTAACAGCCTGGCTGCCTTGGTAGAACTGCAGACAATTTCATTTACTACTGACCACAGTGAAGGCAGGATATATTCATCTTTGGATATTAAAGTTTAACAGAAATACTACTCATAAATTTGGAAAATGTACTTCCTTCTATTGATATGAGCCAGTATTTTATAACCATAACAAACATAATTCTCCCAACAAAGCTAATTTTACCAAGAGAGAATTTGTCTTTTATTTTAAATGACCAGTATGGAAGATGTAATAAAAACAAAAAATGTAACTTTTCCCCCCTGCCAGATGATCAATGACTACCTGTGATAAACAGTTTATATAATTTTTTATACACTTGGCTTTGAACTATTTCAGAAGTAAACCACTGGAAAACTTCCAGCCATATTTAAGTCAGAGAGAATTATTTTGATATCATAAAATAAGAATTCTTCAGAGATTTACCATTCCTACATCAAGAAGTTCCGTAAATAACAGTGTGATCTATCTAACAACCTATAACCAGTTGGGTACTGACTGTATGCACAGTATTTGCTAGATGTTGCTAAACTTCTCACGTTTCCCAAAGACTTGCATTCTGGTTCTGATGCTTTGGGTCTGTCTGGATGTTGTGCATTTGCAAAACCCACTCTGTGGGAAAGTACTTTTAAAATTTTACCTTCAATAAGATTCACGAAGCCTTTCAGAGTAACAGATGTTTCTGAATTGGGAAAATTCCATTTGCTAGCAACTGGCTGCAGAAAATTTGTTAGACTTTCATTTTCCTAGAAACATAGGATGTGAAGAAACTGAATAGCAGGAGGGAATCACAGATGGGAAGGAAAAATATCTCCAGAGAAGATGAGAAAAATTCACGCTCTATACTGCGTTCATCTGTAAAAAGATAAAATGTGATTAAGTTTACTACACTGATCTTGCAAAATGGGGATTCATATATTTAACATTACTTGTCCAATCTAGAATGGAGTAGTTGGCATACATTCCCAATAGCAAACTACAACCATGGAATGAGAGGGCCTTCAGCCTCTACTATCCTTTTTCCTGGTCTAATCTGTGACCTTTTATACCACCTAGGCTGATGGATTATTAGTCTGAAGACTGCTGGCTTAATTTTGTGAAGTCATCCAGATTGTTAAATCTTTTTGCTGTTACGTAAGTCTGCGGACAGAGCAACGTGGCGATTCTGTTCATGGACAACAACAGTGAGGTAATGCTGAACTATACGCCAGAGGGAGGAAAGGAGAAATGATGAATTTTCCTTAATGGTCACTCAGTAGGTATAATAAGTGAATGTGTCTCAGGTACAGGCTGGAGAAGTAGAATTACTGAAAACCTCTTCACCCTCCCCTAGCAATGCCTTCTGCCCAGCAGCCTTGATTAGAACAATCTGTAGCCAGCAAATCGCTCATCCAAAGAACAGCCTGCCAGTGACTTCCTCTCTGGCTTCATAGTGGTCTTTCCCGCTACACTAGTGGTTCTTAGCCAGGGGCAATTCTGCCCCAGGAGACATTAGGCAATGTCTGGAGACTTTTCTCATTTCATGACTGAGTGGTAGGTCATGTTCTACAGGCATCTTGTGGGTAAAGGCCAGGGATGCTGACAGACAACCTACAATAATGCACAGGGTAGCTTCTCAAAACAAAGAATTACCTGGTCCCAAATGTCAAGAGTGCCAAGACTGAGAAGCCCTGCACCAGACCACAAGCCTCTTGAGAACTCAGTCAATTTTTTAATTTTCCTTTTTCAATAGTGTGTGGTGTATAGTGGGCTCCTAAGAAAATTATTTGGAATTACAAAACACAATGGTGGTTTTGCCCATATGTTTCAGTGTGGCTGACAGTGC